>JASDQU010378475.1:0-11285 GCA_032191745.1 Picea mariana | reverse complement strand
ATAGACTGAAAATAGTCTTTTGGAGGTCCAAAAGCTTTCCAATGGGGAGGTGTGATCCAGGGGATCAAATTTTGCTCAAAATTCAAAGTGCTCGGAATCGCTTCAAATCGAACGGGAGCATAGGCCTCATCATCACAAACCCAACGCAACTCATTTGGGTTCAAACGGATGTCGGATGAGAGAGATATCGCGTTCTGTTCAAAACGTCAAACAGGCAAAAAAAAGGGATGTTGACTGTACAATCCATACGGATGCTGACATGGCATGTCCGTATGACACATGGCAGAGCTAAATTGGTAAGACCGTACGACACATGGAATTCATTGGTTGGTAGATATGGACGAATGATATTGCGACACATGGTAGTTTTTGGTTGGTTGTACGGTGCCACGTGGCACCCTGTTATTGGGTTGTTTGGTTTGGTCATTCAAAATTTTATGTAGTTCGTGGGATTCGAACCCTGAACCTCCAATTCAATGCAAAGCTTTAGCAAGGGTTGGGCTGCCAACGCGCCCACATGGTAGTACTTACCATATAATAGTTTTAAAATTATTTGAATTTGCACATGTGGATAGTTGGGGCGCGTCCGGGATAGGGCTTAGCCCCAGCCCCTGGTCGTATATACAATACCATATGACCCTTGGTCACACCGTTGGCGCATGCACGGATTTGGATTTTGGTTTAGATGGTTATACAACCAACGCCCACCACTTATCATGATAACATTTTCTCTTAAATTCTTGGCCCTTTTTTATTTAAACGCGCGGTCACATGGGTCACACGACCACGGCCTTGGCAGTTAGGGGCTAGGCATGCCCATAACCGTCCTACAGTTTGCACCGTTTGTGCGGTTGCACCCGGTGTTGAGTTTTAACACATAAAAGCACGTTGGGGCTAGGTTGAGACAACAAGGGTGCATTTTGTCGATCCAGAGACAACAAGTTTGAAGGGGAACTTCCAGGAAGCTTATCTTCTTCAATTTTTGGCCAAACGAGCTGCCAAAAAAGCCCTACTAGGGGTTTTTGGACGTTCTGAAGCCATTGGAGCCATCTATTTGGAATTTTGAGCATTGTAAAGCACATATTTGAGCACTTTGAGCAAACAATACAAAAGATCCATTGGAAGCTAGACCAGGAGATGTAGCCCAAGAGAGGGGTGAACTCCTTTATCATTTGTTGTGATATGTGTTTTTTGTTCATTGTTTATTTTTGTTGTTTATATGCATCTTGAATGAGTAATTCCTATAAAAGTTGTGTTGCAAAATTGATCCATTTTCATTTTAACACATGAATTAAATCTTGCAAATATTTTCAAGAATACAAGTCTTCTTCATTTTTAGATCAACGCATCAGCAACTGAATCGCCAACCATCCAAGAGTCATGATTCAGTTCTGCTAACTGAATCGTAACTGATCGATTAACTGTGAAGAGTAACAGTATCCCTTCGATCAGATTTCCAAGTCTCCAACACCGTTGGATTACTAGCACAGGGTCTCGCGTTGATTTCGCCATTTCACATTTCGGCATTTCAGCATTTCAGCATGGTTGTGAAGAAATGTCTCGACACTCCAACTCCCGGTATCTGAAACCTACACCAAAAGGTGTTTTGCGCATTTTGGCATTTCGGGATTCCTGTGGTGAAGTGTTTCAACACTCCAACTCCCAGTATCCAAAACCTACACCAAAAGGTGTTTTTCACATTTCGACATTTCGTGATTTCACATGTCGCGAATTCCCACTGCGAAGCATTTCGACTCTCCAAGTTGGGATCTCCAAAATGGATTTTAGTTGTTAGTGCCTTTTGCAATTTTTCATTTCAACACTTCGGGACTCCTGTGATGAAGAGTCTCGACTCTTGACTCCTCCAACTCCCGGTATCCGAAACTTCAGTTGATGTGCCTGTTTTGGGATTTTGGCGTTTCACATTTCGCAACTTCGGGACTCCTGTGATGAAGAGTCTCAACTCTTGACTCCTCCAACTCCCAGTATCCGAAACTCCGGTTGATGTGCATGTTTCAGGATTTCGGTGTTTCACATTTCTCAACTTCGAGACTCCTATGATGAATAGTCTCGACTCTTGACTCCTCCAACTCCCGGTATCTGAAACTCCGGTTGATGTGCCTGTTTTGGGATTTTGACATTTCGCATTTCACAACTTCGGGACTCCTGTGAGTCTCGACTCTTGACTCCTCCAACTCCCGGTATTCGAAACTCTGGTTGATGTGCCTGTTTTGGGATTTCAACGTTTCGTATTTCGCAACTTCAACATTTCTGTGATGAAGTGTTTTGACACTTCCAACTCCTGGTATCTGAAACTCCGAAATAGAGTTTAGCTTCTGACACCTGAAATGGATTTTATCTTCTGATATTTCCATGCGATCATTGTTGTGCTATTGGTCGTGATCTTTGCCATCAATGACAAACACGCATACTCTGCCTCTGCGTGCACCTCTGCACTATCTCTTCTGGTCTTCACGAGCTTTCTCTGCTATGTCTTCCCAAAATACTTCAAGTGCTCGCCTAGCACATTATACCTGTACTCAAGCCATCATCATTGATGTACTTTCCATCAATGACAAGCATACGCTGTCTGTAAAACATGCCAACAGTATCTTCATCAAGCAGGACCAAATTTTTCACTTAGTGGTTAAAACCACTTTAATTAGGCCTAGGGGGCGACTTATTAATTAGCAGCATAATAATTAGGGTTTGACCAATCCACAAAAGGGGATTTGATATTTTTCAAATCCTGACATGATCGATCCACAAAAGGGGATTGATCTATAAGATAATAGCTCAATAATAAGTAGAATATTCTTTGTAGTTACAATATTTCAACAGTTCTATGTGCAAGTAACATACCTATGCTCGATGCAAGGAAACATGTGTAGGATATGGATGCTCAAGGGAATTTTCCTCCAGGGATAAAGGGTGTTAAGTTGCAAAGGCTAGTATTCCAAGGTTCGGAACTATTTGAGAATGCATATACAAATGGCAATATAAAGACAAGTTGAAACCGACATTAGGCCCAAAAAGCACGAGCGGTCAATATGAAATGAAATTACAACTCAACAGAACAATTTTGGAAGCCCCACGAGTAATTCACCAGTAAAATATGGGAAGAAGACATGAGTCTTCAACACAAAGTCATGGCAGGACTAAATAAGGCTTCTGAGCCTACTAGAAAAACTACAGCATGGGTGCCATAATGGCTAGTGAGGTACTAACTAGGACACCCATGAAAAGCTAAGCTCTACCATCCGTAAACGACACCTTTAGAGCGGGTTTAAGGTATAATGTCGTAAATGAATGGGAATGACCCTATGGAAAATATGTGATCGGTACAGATAAATTCATTTTGCAAGCGAAATGAGACCTACCCTATATTCCAGTAAGGAACAAAATACATGTTGAAGAAGTCAAAAAATGCCAACAAATGTAGGAAGACTTGCAAGAAAGAGACACATCTCAAAGAAAATTGCTCCACAAAACATCTCCAGAGCATTTAATTAATCTAAACTGCATTAAAAATGTTAAAAGGGCTAAAAAACTATGTAAAAAGTATAGAAAATGGGTTAAAATAGGTAAACAAAATGACTTTTTAACATATCATTTTATTTTTACCCTTTTGGAGTGCATTTGGAGCATTTTTACCCTTCAACCTTCTGAGGACTAGTATGGGATGCACATGGCTTAGAATTTGAAACCGCTTGGACCAGGTAAGATACCATTCCCTCTTGTCCATTTTCATCCAATTTTTTTTAGTGCATTTTTTAGTTTTTAATGCAAATTTTAGGTTATACGACCATGTACGCGCCCTACTTCAACACGAGTGGTGTAAATGGAAAGATGTAAGTGATCCCTGTTAGCGACAGTCGCATATGCACGTGACTGTCCTAACATGAAGTTGCATACATCTCCATAAACTTCAAAAAAAAATTATAACTCAAGAATTTGAATTTTTTGCATGATGTTGATTGAATGGAGGGAAAGAGAGCATGGAGATGTGGATAACAAAGTCAAGGATGACTCGGAGGCTCAAGAAACCCTTTGATGATGTGGATTTTCTAAATTCTTTCGATGCAACGGGATTAGGGAACAAAGGAGATTGCTAGAATCATTGATTGATTATTGGGAGCCTGAAGTTGATGCATTCATGATTAACGAGCAATCCTTGAATATTGAGACTGAGGACATACATTTTCTTACAAGTTTATCATGTCCAGGTGATGTAGTGAACTTGAAAGTAAAAGGATCCATTGGCTTAACTATCAATGAATACATTGTTATGTACTACTCGGCTAAGACAGAAAAATTTGGGTGTCAACTCCCAATAAAGCAATTAGACAACCTCAGCCTTAAAATTATTTTTTTGACGAATGCCCAGATTGCAGGATCAACCTCTTTGCATCAGACTTCAAGAACCATGATGTTCTATGAATTTAAATGCTTGAGGCCTGTTATATATGACTGGACCACCTCGATGTTGACGTGCATGAATGCCCAACTAACAAAATGCAAGCAAGGAAAGATGAAGAATTTCAGCTTTGGAAGCCTCTTGTGCACCTTTTTCTTTGACAGAATGCGTATGATGAGTCCTCAAGTGGATATCCATCCTCATTATGTTCGAGATGGAATGATGGATAGATGGACTGAAGTACTCCCGAGGTAAGGAGGAGGTTAGCTGGGTGATCCTTGGGACGACACATTTTTTGCTTGGTGGTCATGCTAAGTTGTTGCGATAAAGGAAATCCCTATGTAGGGATAAATTATCACAATGCTCGAGATATGCCCATTCCTCTTGGCAGTGCCTACAAAGATATTGGTAAGAAATCGTTTTTTTTTTTAATATTTGTTTTTTATATTTTATATCAATAAATGTTTTAAGAAGTAAATATTCTTGGTGTGAATCAAGATAATGATGTGATTGTTTGATCATGCATATGTGGGATCGAGATGGCCTGAGGGGTTTCCTCGACATGCCTGACATGGTCGAGATGACCAACCATGAGGATATGTTGATCAAGTGTTGGATAATGCAGAGGAACCTTGACATATTGGTATGCCCCCTGCCAATGATACATATTGAGCATATACCGGAGCAGATTCCACGACATGTAGTTGGGGTACCATGAGCATGGGTGCAGCTCTTTCAACATCTCACCAATGTCATGGTGTGCTATGAGAGGCATGCAGAGAGAAGGGTTGGTCCCTCAGAATCGTGATGATGAGATATTTATATTTTTTGTATTATCGGTCCTTAGAGATGGGAAATTGAGGCTAAAAGCCTATTTTGTAACATGATTCACATTTTGTACTTAATGAACATTGATGACGATATATATATAGATGATCCTTTTTGCCTTAATGATAGTGTGTTGATGATTCTATTATGTACATGTGTGATTATTGTGCTCCTGATTAATGTGAATGATATAAGTGCCAGTCTAACACGTAGTTAGCAAATGCATCACATAATGAAGTGCAATTTCTTGGAACATGACTATAAGTGATATAATCAAAATGACACTCCAACAAATGTACATAAAGGAAACAATGACGTAACATAGGGTCACAAATATGAAATTCACCTTTTAATTGAGACATTACAAACTAAGCATCCAAATGAACTTCTAAGGACTGAATGCCACGTGTAATGGTGTCACAAAATAGCAATGTTGTATTTGGCCACATTATTGGTAGATGGGCCAAGACAAGCACCTTCAGAAGTGACCAATTGGCCCATGGGAGAATAAATTACCCATGCAGCAGAAGTGAGGTTCTGAGTGTGACAACTAGTGCCATTGGCGAACCCTACGAAGACCAAAGAATTCCATGACATCTTCCAATCAAGAAGAAGCATGATAAGAACCACTAACGCAAAAATATATTTAAACTAACACTAAATATAACAGTGTACAATAATTAAAAAGGGAACGCCTAAGCGTAAATTCTCAAGCGTAATACTTCTTAAGATAGAGCCCATTCATGGGATCTAAAAGCACAATCCCTTGAAAGTCTTCCAATTCATAGACTCCTTTCCGAAGGGCATGCCTCACAATGTAAGAGTCATGCCACAACGGATTGAACTTTCCTACTAGTAAGGCGGCTTTATCCTGGTCATCAACCAAAACAAGGTCACCTTCAGAGAAGATCCTTGGGTGCACGGACTTGTCGTGCTCACTCTTAGCTCGTTTCTTATGTGCCTCATTTGCAATGGCGACATCACGATGCTATTCATCAAGATGTTCCAAGTGAACAAGGTGTGTTTCTAACTCACAAGAGTCAGGTAGAAGCTCTACGACGATCTTAAGTGAAGGTATTTCACATTCAATCAGTAAGATTGCCTCCAATCCATGAATGAGTTGGAATGGCGAAAAGTCAATAGCAATATTAATTGCAATTTGATATGCCCATAAAGCTAGATAGAGCATGATGTGCCAGTTAGAATCAATCGTGTTGAAAATACATTGAAGAATGGTCTTGAGATACTTATTAACAACCTCAACTTGTCATTCGCCTATGGGTAATATGGAGATGAATTCTCATGCCTAAAACCCAATTTTGATGTCAGCTCTGACATCATTTTATTCTAGAAGTGACTGCCATGGTCAATGACAATCTCTTTCAGAATGTTGAACCAAGTAATGACCTGATTGAATATAAATAGTGCAACAATGTCACCATCACTTCAAAAAGTAGGCATGGCCTCTTTCCACTTTGTGAATTAATCGACGACCACAATGATGTAATGATGCCCACCAACCAAAGGCGGGTCACATGTCATGAAATCAATGCCCCACTTAGTAAAAGGGTCGACGATGATGACTGGAAAAAGTGGAGCAGGATGCGGGTGCATCTTCTGAGTAAAAATTTGACATTGATGACATTTTTTGACCGCTTCGATACAATCTTTGAAGATCGTCAGCTAAAAATATACGACATGCAAGACTTTTTGGGTTATTTCCAACCCATAGAGATAACATCCACATCCTCCACTATGAGGGCCATTTAAAATGAACTTTGCTTCTTCGTGAGTCACACAACGATGTAGAATCGAGTCTACACCATGACGATATAAGGTATCACCAATGATGAGATAATTTTTTGCCTAATGGAGAATGCGACATTGCTCCTCTCTCAAATAATGCAGGGAGAACTTTAAAGTATAGAGATATATAAGAATGTCTCCATACATAGGACCAATAGAACATATTAGGAATATGGATTCATACGAAAATGAGTTTTCAAAAGGTTCTTCCTTATCTTCCCTAGGAAACCTTGACATCAACTCCACAAAAACAAGCGACTTTTTGGACTTTGTCGAGGCAAAGTCTAAGTCAAATTCTTTCAAAATGCTATCCATTTGTTGAATTTCCCATCAATAATATGGTGAGTCAATACATATTGGATAGGATTGATATCTGCAATAACAATAGTTTTATAGAGGAGAATATAATGTCGGAGTCTCTGGACAACATGAACTGCTGCTAGAGATAGCTTCTCAATGTGTGAATATCACAACTCAACATCGACCAAACCATGACTTAGGTAATAAATGACGTGCTCGATAAGTGAAACATCTTCTTGCACTAAAACCATACCTATGGTCAATTCAGACGTCGACATGTACCATAACAAGTCACGAGTAAAATCGAGTAGACTAAGGAGAGGGGTAGACCTTAAAGCCTTTTTTTATTCAATGAAAGATCTTTGTGCGTAAGTATCCCATTCGAAAGGGACCCCTTTTTTCAGCAAACACATGAAACCCTTAGTGATATCAGCATAGTTATCGATGAAACGATGAAGGAAATTCACTTTTCCTTGGAGACTCTGAAGTTGACGAATAATGTGTGGGGGAGGAAACTAGACTATTGCCTCAACCTTTAAAGGGTCCACCATGATCCTTTTGTTTGACACTATAAATCCAAGGAGACGCCCTGAAGCAACACAAAAATTACATTTGTGTGGATTCAACCAAATTTAATAATAAAGACATCTCTGGAACACACGATAGAGGTGATCTAGATGATTGGCTCTATGACACGAATGAGCGGCTAGATAATCCAAATATGCCTCAATAATGTGTTTCATGTCATGGAAGGAAAATATTATGGCTCGTTGGAAGGTATCCCAACATTTTTAGGACCAAAAGGAATTTTCGATATGCAAAAGTTCCCCAAGGACAAATAAATGTGGTTTTATGTTGATCCTTGGGTTTAATTTGGATCTGATTGTAGCAAGAGAACCCTTCCATAAAGAAGAAGATCTTGTTGCCTGCACACTCATTGATAATTCGATCAATCAATGGTGTCGGGAAGTTATCCTTTGGACAAGCCTTATTCAAATCCGTAAAATCCATACATACACAGATGGTTCCTTGCATTTTGTCAACCGGGACAGGGTTCGATGCCCATTCTGTAAGTGGAACCAAATAGATGAAACCCGCTTTGAGAAGCTTATCCACCTCAGCCTTTATGGCAGATGCCTTCCTAGGATTGATTGGCTTCGACTTTTTCCAAACATGCTTAGCATTAGGATAAGTATTTATTTCTTGCTTGACAATTCAAGGGTCTATACCCAACATCTCCTCGTATGACCAAGTGAAAACATTGCAAAACTCCTTAAACAGGGTGGTATAACTACAAATCTCTTTAGAAGAACTATCTGCATTGATAATCACATTTTCCACAACGTTGGGATCATTCGATATGTTGATAAGCATCGTTTCCAAAATATTCGCCATGTTTCCTTCGACATAAACACCATGCTTCACTAAAGGGTTCAAGATCCTATCAACATTGTCACTCACGTGGACATGGAACTCTCTTCTTCCAATGTGATCCATATTAGGAAGGAAATAAGATCGATGATGTAAATACTCCCAAGGTCTCTCCAGACGTGTCATTAGCTCTAAAATAACCTTGTCTGAGGGAAATACTGTCTCGAGACAATCAGGAGAATGAGAAGAGTTAACCACCCAAATGGGCGTCAGAAGATCATCAATGTATTTTGTCCAAAGAGGATTTGGATCTGGGTTTGTAGTGGCCTTTTTGAATGGCCTCATAAGAAATATTTATTGGAGAAAATAGCCTTTCCATTCCTGCACAATTGATACCTTCTACCAAGTCAGACGAGGATGGTAGAATCCAAGGATATTCAAAGTACATCATTCAAAAATGATGCACTTGGGATATGGGAACCAATCAAATCGATGAGCTCGAGATAACCAGAGTGGAGCTAATGTACGATATTGGCGTTGGGATATTAAAAATTCCCATTAACAAAGAATATATTCCAACGTCAATACTTTCATTCACCACTTGGGACCATCTATTAACAGGACATTAGATCCATGCTATGCAGCTGAATCTGAATGACTAAAATACAACTAATCAATCATCATGATTTTTCATTCATGAGGAAAACAAATAACTCAAAAAATCAAAGATACAACAATAGTCATGGCATAAGTTCAAATGTGACCTAACAAAAGGTTGTAGTCGAGCAGAGCATCGACTACTTCGACCTCAACCTAAACTAGTTTTCCCCCCAACTGTATGGGGAAGGAGAAAAGTATCCCATGGGGCCGAAAAGAATGACTAGAAAATGTAGTTAGAAGAGTAGGGCATGGATCAAGCTCTGGAGATCTGATAGCTTTCCAACAAGAAAGCGACATCACACACATCGATGCTCCCTCATCAATCACTGTCCTAAAAATGTTCTTCATGGCCTACACCACTTGAATTTGAAAAGCAACGTGATAAGGGAGGCAATGTTTGAAATTAGATAGATCAAATGTAATGAGCTATGAGATAGAAGCATATGTGGCCCTGATAGAAAAAACCAATGCACTGTATTGCACTGGGCAACTTTGGAATACCTCGAGAGCAGACATCGCACAAGGTGATTAGGCCAAATCTTCCACGATGGAATAATTTTGAGCAGTCCTAGAATTTGGATTATGTGACACCCTCTTGAACACACCTTTTGTTATGCGAGGCATAACATTACTCACGGAAGGATTCTTGATATGAAGAGGCCCTTGTTACTCATAGGGTTCCTTATTCTTTGACCCAAACTCAAGATTATCATAATTACGTGCTTGATTTTGCAGATAGGCATCTAAGCTAAGCATGTAGACATTCAATGATGTTCCCTCAGGCGGAGGAGTACCATGGTTACCATCTCTCGGCTTCTTCCATCTTGGGGAATTCATGACTGAGGTGATCTTCCTTGCAAATATTACAAGGAAACTTGACCTTCCCCTTTTATTTCTTGCCCCCACCAGAAATGGACTCTAGTTTATTGACATTCTTATTATTATTTCCCCCTCCCTTTTTATCCTTACCCTTCTTCTTCCAACCAGGTTGTTGGGTACCTTTTTGGTTCTATTATAGTGCAAGTTGTAGGTTGGGAAAAGCATGCCCCAACCACGAAACAAGTGCTACAACTTGGGAATCCTACACCCAATGTCACCTCAATGTAGGTCTCGCACTTCAAGGGTGACTAGGTCACTCTAGGGAGGTAATCCTAGTGACCCTAGGGGGATTGAGATGGAGATAGAGAGAAGTATAAATGAAGCCCCTAGACGTCAATTCTAAGTGGAAATAAAGGTAGGGAGAGATACCTTGCAAGTCAAGTAATTGTTTCCCCACAGGTATAGTAATTCTTCGGATGATTGTACCTTCTCGAGACACAAGAAAACACACTTTGCAAAGATAGATATTAGTTGGATCAACAAGTTAATATTATTGTCCCTAAATTGCAGCAGTAGATAAAAATATATATCAGCAAGTAAATGGTACTATCAGCTGCTCAATAAGTGCTAGAGATCAAGTAGAAATTGAAAGAGAAAGACTAGCTAAACTCAAGATGAAAAGCCAATATTCTAGCACAAAAGATAACATTGTTGTAAACACTTTTCTGCAGCAAATTATATCAGCCTTATGGCTGTAACATTCAATGTATTACAGCAAGAAAATCAGCCACTAAAATCCCCTCAAACTTTGCCAAAAAGTGTGCTAGGCCAAGGAGAGTAAGTTTGCAAACTTTGAGCAAAATCCAATAGTTGATAAGAGAGTTATTAAAACAAGTAAGTTAGGGTTTTTGCACCCCTAATGGCTGAAGATGTAATTATATAACAACAGCAAGAAGTAGTGGGAGAGAGGGGATGCCCTAGTAGGGGAAGAGTCCTCTCAATTGGGCAAACCAACTTCAAGCAAGAAACCTTTCAAAAGACCAAAAATTGTGTTTCCCAAGGCAATGATTTTATATATCGAATG
>JASDQU010378473.1:0-11323 GCA_032191745.1 Picea mariana | reverse complement strand
TATCGAAGTTCGGGAAAATTAAAGTCCCGAAACATTTGACAACAGGATTCGTGATCCCGCGAACCCCGAAATCCCGATAGAAGTGATGGGAAGTGGAAAGGTCAACTCGCACGTGCGCGTCAGAGTTTCGGCACATCGAGTATCGGGAGTCGGTAAACCAAAGTGCTCTATATCGCGAGTAGCGAAATCGCGATAGAGCAAAAGTCCCGACAAGGTAAGATAAGGTCAGCGTTGACTGAGATATCGGGTCTCGGGGATCTGAGAGTATAGCATTCGACCTTTGAACTTGCAAAGCCATGAGTTCCGATCCTCCGGGTGCAGAGAGGGGATCGCACAGAGATTTCTGTGGGTGAAAATTTCCCAATAGGTAAATAGAAGGACGTTTCAGTCCTTCGGGCCGAAAGGAAGAGAATATCCTATGTGAGCGAGCGTACCTGCAGGTGTGTCTGTGCCAGTTTGGCTTGGCAATTTTTGGGTGATAGCCCCCATTTTCTTAGTCCCCAACCCATGTGTCCATGGGCCATGATCAAACGCTAAACTGCTAGGTGCTACAAGGCTCTCAAAATTAAACTTCGGGTTTCAGGATTTCAGGGCTTTAGGGTTTTGGGTTTTAGGGTTTTTGGTCCCGGAGGTTCTCGCACTCACTTCCCTCGTGATTTCACGAGTTCTCCACAGAGAATTCTGACCATCTAACTCTGCTTCTCAAGGACTTCTGGTCAATGACTTGGTACCCTCCTTCTGAACCTTCATCTACTTGATCCAACACTTCTGGTTTAGAGTTCTCTCTCTCCCTGTGGCCATATACCACGCCGACTACAGTTTTATAATACCGCTACACCTCCTGAGCTTTGTAACATGGTCAAGTAGTCAGTTGACACTCAGAAACATTATGAGGTCTGAAATTAGTCCTCCAGACATAATTTCTTCTCAAAACCTCGGTCCAAACACCACTTATCCAGCCCATCCAGGCTCAATGTTGAAACTAGGCTCTGATACCATACTGTAATGTCCCTCGGTTGTCATCCCACTGGCCGAGCAAACGCTACTATGAGGAACAACACCATTCTCATACTTAATTAATAACATGCATTTAATTCATATTAAACACATTTAACTTGGAGTAAGCACAATATTACTGCTAACATAAATAATCCATGTCATTAACAATAATTCCTATGCGCAACAGAATACATGATACATATAAGCATCACAAGCATGCAAAAACATAATATGAAGCATAAGCTAATACTTATCTTTGAAACCGTGGTAATTCCACCAACTATGTGCAGGCCTTCCACGAACCTCCCAGCCTTAGACCACGCTGCTCATCAATCTCAGTAGTGGGTCACCCCCGAGCTGGGACTAAGCTCCATACAAGGCAAGGAATCCTACTCTAGGTTGAGGTTATAGGAAAAACTGCAAAGAATAACCGAAAGGATTCTTCCCAAGATGCCTTCTTATGCCCACTATTCATGGAATCTCATTCCCCACATGCCTTTTTCGCCCGAGAGTATACACCTTCACAAGCACAGTCCATCAGTGCTTCACCTCCCTCTCTGGGTCTCGGGAACAGGCCAGATCAGGAAGTCTTAGAGATTTGTAGATGGTGCTGGACTCTCTTTAGGAGAAAACTAATTCCCAGCAAACTCTCTCGCTTGGAGAGAGTTGCTCATAATCCTGACAACCTGCTTCTTCAACTTCGTTCCAGCACAAGGAGGACAACAACAACGGTTCATCATTCTTTCACACAAGGATGACAACAACAACAACAGATGGGCATGGCACTGCAGGCAACAACAACCCACGCTAAAACATGACACGGCTAAGGCAATTACCCAGGTGTCGAGTTCCTCAGAAGACACAGAACGACTCATGAATGAACTGCGTGGCCACAATAGCCCACAATTACGGCACCAAACGACTCAGACAAATACAGGATACTTAGACTTCCACGGAGACGCGGATCAATCCGTCGATTTTCCCACAGGTTTCAGGGTGTGTGACCAGGAAACAATGCAGATGCAGATGCAGAGGAAAAACGGGTTCAGACGGGCATCCCCATGAACCCAGGCAGAGGATGACAGAATGACCCAATGACCCCCCCTCCACGGCTGACTTCTGCAGTTTTTAACTACATGTGCCTAGGTCGACACATGTCACCCATGAAGCTGCATGCACTCCATCAGCATGCGTTCCTCTCCAAGAACTTAGGACAAAACATATATTTCACATGGCTTTTGGAATAATAGTAAAATATTATTCCCAAGGACCTAAGCCCCTAGGCTCAACACTTAGCCTCTCTTTCCCACCTTCCAGCCCCCAATCCCTTACTCAATCTATGGAAGCTTAGTCCCCCATCACTCATTCATCGTGGTCGGTCTGCACGCAGCGGTGTTTATATTTTATTAATGTTTTGCATGATTACATATACAAAAGCAGGCTCCCAGCCTTGACGCTTAAGCTCTCCATCCTAATAACACATAATCCCACCAGCTTATATAAACTTGGCTCACCATCCTATAAAACATAATTACAATTCATAATGCAAACTCTATACTTCATAGACATGATTTACAACAGGGCTCGGCCTTGGGGACATTACATGGATGAATTGAGTGGTGCCCAATTCTCCAATAAACTTGATCTTCGTTCGGGCTACCACCAGATAGTATGAAAGAGGTAGACATTCCCAAGACTGCCTTTAGAACTCATGAGGGCCATTGAGTTTTTGGTCATGCCCTTTGGCTTGTGTAATTCCCCCTCCACCTTCCAAAGCCTCATGAATCATGTCTTCAATCCTTTTCTCTGCCATTTTTTCTTATTTTTCTTTGATGATATCCTCATCTATAGCAAAAACTGGACATACCATCTTGCTCATGTGGAGCGAGTTCTCCATCTACTCTCTCAGCACCAACTTTTCCTGAAACAGTCTAAATGTGCTTTTGGTGCCTCAGAAGTAGAATACTTGGTTCATCTGGTTGGCAAGGATGGCGTCAGGGTGGATCCTAAAAAGATTGAAGCTATGAAAGACTAGCCTCACCCAAAGACTCTTAAGAGCTTGCATGGATTTCTGGGCTTAACAGGGTATTATCGCAAGTTTGTTAAGAATTATGGGAAGATTGCATCACCTCTCACTACTCTCCTAAAAAATAACTATTTCACTTGGACTCCAGCCGCTGCTCAATCTTTTCAAACCTTGAAGATGGCCATGTGCACCACTCCAGTTCTCGCCCTTCCCTATTTCACAAAAACCTTTGTGTTGTAATGTGATGCCTCAGGGAAAGGAATTGGTGTTTTCCTTATGCAAGAGGGTTGACCTTTGGCCTTTACTAGCAAGAAAATAACTAAAATAAATATGGGCAAATCCATCTATGAAAAGGAAATGTTGGCTATTTTGCATGTCGTTGATCTGTGCCACCCTTATCTATTGGGGCAACGTTTCCAAATTAAGACAGACCATCAAAGCCTCAAGTATTTTCTGAAACAATGCATTTCCTCTCTAGAACAACAAAAATGGGTGACTAAGCTCTTTGGATATGATTATGAGATCATTTACAAGAAAGGCAAAGACAATGTGGTTGCGGATGCACTTTCCCGAAAATATGAAGACGAAGGAACCCTTTTTTCCCTTTCATTCATTGTATAAGATTGGCTCCAAGTCGTTTGCCAAGAATGGCTACAAGATCACAATGACCTGATGGGACAATCTAGCACTCAGATGTCTGCAACTGCTTGGTTGGACCGGAGTGCCTGCTGCACTTCTTTGAGTTCATTCATGATCCGGTGGAATAGCTCCTTCTGCTTTGCTTCTTTCTTTTCTGCGAGCTCTAGTGAAACAGCATTCAGTGCGGCAATTAAGAAGTCAAAATCATCTGGGGTAAGTGTATTTTTAAGCGTGGTCCAGGTGGCCATAGATTTCTTTCAGGATGAGGGATTGGGGGGGGGTAATCTTCCTTTTCTTGGAGGGATCTTCCTCGTCTCTAGGCGGAGTAACCTCGCCTTTGTTCTGCTCAACTTATGTACCCCCTAGTTCTTCGTCATCACCTCCCTTCGCAAGTCAGAGAGAAGTAGTCTTCGTGGATGTGCTGTGGATATCTTGAACTTCCACATCCTTCTTAGTCTTGCACGGTCCTGGTGTATCCGGCATAGCTTCAGGGCTATCTACGTCGGACATCTCTGCGGGGTCTGCTGCAACAAGGAAGTCTATCGACCATTCCTTGGTAATGTCCTCCAAGTCATCTTCTGTCAGCTTGTAATATGAATGGAGTTGTTGTTTGTGCTCATCTGCGCACGTTGTGATGTAGGTGAAGTGACGATCTGTGATGAATTTCGTCAAAGGCATAAACCTATCAAGCGTGTTGGGTGTGATTCATGGTGTAGACTAAATGGCATTATTCAACTGAGTGTAGTAAGTGTGGATTATGACATTGGACTACCACTGTTTGTTCATGTCGTTGGAGTACCACAGCGTACATAAATTCGTGGCCAGTGGTTCGAAGGGTTCGATCTCCAAAAAAGTGGCTCCCTCGGGCAGTTCCCAAGTGATGAAAGAGATGAGTGTGAGAAACCATCTAAAGTGGAACTCATACCCTTGGTCCTGTGCTTGTCTACATTCAAGCTCTAGCTGATTTATAATATATTTTGCCCAGTTGATTTGTAGTCCCTCCGCGCACTTCCCTGCGAGGTCGACTACAAATCCGTTCACTTGTATAGGTCTGTTTTTTCAGACTAACTTTCCTGCGATTAGATGGCAACCAAAGCACATTGTTGCATTCTCAATGGAGGCTACCTTGTAACCTCGTGTGCCTTTCTCCAGATCGTCGTATGTGTCTTTTATTCGTTGAGTGAGAGCACGATCTACAGTCTTTCCAGGGTAAAATCCCTATGGGTCAAGGCCCTGCATGCTTAGCCCAGTGATATGATTGATCAGAATCAGATCCACAATGATGCGGCGGTCCAACCATAGGTATCCTCCATGGTAGTAGGACAACAGCAGTCTAACGCATGAATTTACTTCCTGATGCCTCCCAAAATGTGGAATCTTCATTACGTTGAGGAGGGTTGACTACGCAAGGTTATGGGTCCATTGCTACGGTACAATCTTGGGGTTATTTCCTTTTGTAATAGTCAAGTGCTTGTGCGGGGCTAGCATACTATAAACCTTGTGATCTCTAAGGTTAAAATCACTAAATTTCAGTGTGGTTAGCTTCTCCTGGTCATCATGAACTGCGCGCACCCCTTTCGGGAGGTATGCAGTGACTACAACATAGTTTAAGTCTCTGGGTATAGTGTCTCGATTCATTGTTCCGCTTAGTGGTGGGATATATTTAGGCAAGATGCTTGGGATCATTTTCACAGTGGAGAAGTCGTTTCCGAGCTTATATCATCTTTCCAAAGGCAGTTGGGATGGTCCTACTCGAGCAGTGGATGGGGAAGCTGGCAGTGCACCCGAGGACGATGCCTATACACCTGTAGGCATTTTGCATTCTAACATGACTCTCTCAGTCATTAAATCAATTAGAACTTCTCCAACAATTTTCTCAGCAGCATTGAGCTCGTCCGACATACAAACTTGGGTCAGCTGGGTTGGGTGCAAAAGGAATTCAAAGACTACAGTGAATAGTAAGGCAATGAAATTAGTGTAAGTAAATCTCAGGGTTCACGCTCAAATTCTCAGTTAGAAAAAGGTATTCTCGGTGCGTGGCATGATGGGTTAAGTAGAAAATATCAGCAACGGTCTGCTTGCAATGGACATGGGGCCTTCATTAACTCCATTCTATCTATTCTAGTGCTATCCAACGGTCTAGTGGTAACCTATAACTGCTTTTCGATCCGTTCGGAGCGGTGGTCGAACGGGTATATCGGTTCCAATGGCTATATTGCTTCGTCATGGAGAAGTATTCTATGTCATTGTTCTAATATCTCAGCGAAGCTCCAATTCTACAATTCTTCTTGCTGTGAAGTGTCCTCTAGAACCTCTTGTAATCTTACAGTATTATCCCTTTTCTTTCTTAACTTCCTAGCCTTCTTCCCCATGAGCTTCGTCTCAGTAATTCTTTTACCATTCCGATGTTTATCTTCTGTGGTCTTAGTTACTTCACACTGTTGAAAGTCTTTCCTAGGGTTCCTTGATAATACTTCTTCTGTATCAAAAATAGGTAACTCGATCTTCTGTTGATCCTCAAGTATTCTCTTAGCTTCAACATCAGGGTTGCTAATATTAAATATCTTCGATCTGCTCTTCTATTCTTCAATCAAGTGCGCGATCCTTCTGGTCATAAAGTCTTTTAACTCTTGCTTCTTCTATTCCAAAACTTTTTCTGCCTCTTTTCATCTAGTTTGTTCTCTATCAATCCAAGGTTTTCCTATGAGCATGGTAAACGGGGCATTGTCTTCAAAACATTTAATGATCTCAAAGTCTTCGTATGTCGAAGTTCCATTGACAGTCATAGGTATCCAGGCAAGCCTTCCACATAGGTTTACTAGCTTTCCTCTGAAGAAACTTATTCCTCCTAGGGAAGGGATCATGGCAGGCTTTCCTATAGCTTTCCAAGTTCTTTCTGGCATAATGTTCACTTGTGTTTCTTCATCAAGAGTACATTCAATGTCAAAGTCCCCTATTCTTGCTTCGATTTGCTCCATTTCTTTGAAGATCTCTGATAGCCTAACATGTCGGTGGTCATTCAAGGTATCTTTCATCTGTAGTAATATCTTTTCTGACTCTTTCTGGGTTTCTGCTATAATCTTGGTCTCTTGATCTCCTTCATTTGCTTGCTCCATATTTAGCTTCTCAAGCCTAGCAATCATTCTAGGGCAATCCAATACTTCATGGTCCATAGCCTTACAACAGAGGCAACTAGGTCTTCTCCCAGGGCATTCCTTAGCAAGATGTACCAGTCTTCTACAACTATAACAGAGGGTTAATCCTCTCTTTCATTTAGATGTTCCCCAACTCCTTCTGTACTGCGCACCAGGATCATGGTGGCTAGCCTACAAAAACATCTTTCTAGGATCCTGCATCCACTTGTTAGTCTAGACATTTTTTCGATGCATAGGTATAACATATCTATCACTATACTTATCAGATCTATTCATCAAACTTTCTTTTATCTATTAATGCCCTAGTTTTGAAGCTAGGACAGAATCTATCAAACATACCTAAATCCATGCTTTAGAAACAAAAAATTTCACTTATCTTACTTCTACAGAGCACAAAGCTTCCAAGTATAAATTTTTTTTATTATTCTTACTGTTATCAGAGCACAAAGCTTACAAATCTTACCTCTTTTCTATAGATTTGACCTTTTTCCTTCAGAAATTTCCACTTTTACTTTTCTTAAAGCATAGAGCATTCAGATATCACTTATTTTCTTTGGTATCAACCTCTTTCTTGTAGATATGATCTTTTCCCTTTAGATCTAACGTCCTTTTCTGTAGATCTAACCTTTCCCTTCAGATCTGACCTCTTTTTCTGCAGATCTGACCTTTTCTCTTCAGATCTGACCTCTTTTTCTCGACACAAAGCTTTGTAGGTCAAGTAGAATGTTGCACACTAGGGAAACAGATCTACGAACAAAGCTTAGTTCACACGAAGCTTAGTTCACACAAAAAAATTTCTTGTTTTGTTCCCAGCAATCACAGTTCCAGTCCCGACAATGGAACCATTTGTTGGCACAGGGGCAGACCTAGGGTTCAACTCCAAGAGCGCACCAACAAGCCCTAGCTACTAGCCCTTTCGATAGCACCTGCGAAGCAAATGCAGTGTCACCCGAAGCAACTATGAGGGGGTTGCAGGATAGAGATGTCTACAACCAGGGGAATATCAAGTGGTTCCTATTACAACAACAACCTAACATGCATCTACCATTCAACTAGCTAGATCTATCCTTCACAGCTATAGATCTGATCTAATACAATAATGCAGATAACAATATAACAACAACAGATCTCAAAGAATCAATCACACACACAACACCAGATGTACGTGGTTCACCCTCTCTCTAGGGCTACATCCACAGAAATGTGCTTATGATATATTAAGATAAAGCTTACATTTCTGATCTGTGCTCTTGGCCAGCAGATCCTCTCTCTCCCTTCCCCTTTCTCTCTCCCTTCCTGTGCACCCAGCTGTAGGACTTGATCTTTGCACCCAGTTGAAGATCTTACAATACCAGAAGGCTCTCTCTCTCAACACTTCTCTCACCCATAATACAATATTCTCCCAATGAACAATAATCAATAACAAGACTCAGCCACAGTACCAACCTGACCTAGGTCCTCTCGACCTCTAGTTATACATTACAATCCCTCACCGACAGCCTCAGGTAAAAACCTAGGTGTCAAAACCCTAATTACCAAAACCCTAGGTGTCTACAGCCCTAGGTCAACTTAACCCGTTCCTTCCGAGCTTCATCAGCCTGTCTTTCCTTCTTCATCTCGCGATGCTCCAAGGCATGTAATGCTGGCTTTTTCCACTTCCTAAGTCATCCTCGGTCCATCTTCCTTGTTGATCTATCATCATCGATCTCCTCATCCAACGACTTTCTTTTCTGCACTTCGCTCTATCTTTTCTATTCTTTTGCTCACTTCGACCCAGTGACAGTCACTGTGTCTCCTGCGAAGCTCACTTTTTACCTTTTCTTCCTCGTTCTTCGCTTCCTTCCATAACCAAGGGCCAACACCATACAACTACATGCATGACTCATTTTGAACCGGTATATGGACAGAAGCCACCTTCAGTTCTCTCATTCTTACCGGGTGCCTCGAAGGTCCAGGCAGTTGACCAAACACTTACAGCTCGAGAGGCTATTCTCCGTACCCTCAAAGAGAATTTGGTCATGGTACAGAATCACATGAAGCAATAGGCAGATCAACGTCACTCTGAACGTCAATTTGCAGAAGGGGATCAGGTGTTTCTTCGACTGCAACCTTACAAGCAAACTTCCCTCAAGGTCGAGCATTGTCAGAAGCTAGCGCCCAAATTTTATGGTCCTTATACCGTTCTCAAGCATGTGGGACAAGTAGCCTATCAGTTAGCTTTGCCCAGCCATTCGAAACTACATCCTATTTTTCATGTTTCATGCTTAAAGAAGGTGATTGGAGCTAAGTGTCAAATTCAAACCAACCTTCTCGAGTTAGCTGACGAAGGATCCATTTGGCTACATCCAGAAGTAGTTTTGGACCAGCGTTAGCATCACCTACATCAGAGAACCATCAAGGAAGTGCTAGTCCAGTGGAAAGATACAACTCCAACAGATGCCACTTGGGAACCAACTACCATTCTGCAGCAATTTCCTCATCTCAAACCTTGAGGACAAGTTTATTTTTAAGGGGGCGGATATGTTAGGGTCTTAACCTGCACATAGGTAGAAAAATATATTCGAATGTAATAAAGGTCAATCTTAATAAGGCCTTTCAATAAAATAGAATAAGCCGGATGTAAGAAGACCTAATAGAAGCTTCTGCTTCTAGAAGGATCTTCCTCTAGATGCTTCTTTTAATAGACATATTTAGTATAAATAGGAGTCATGGGTATGAGAACCCTAGCTTGGATAATATTGTAATAGATCGCTGCTCAAGTGGAGGTTTCCCCCTCGAAGAGCCCTGTGAACATTGCTTTCAAAATCAAAGTGCTATTTCTGTTGTTATTCTTATATCATTTCAGTGTTATTGTGGTGATTGTTCTGGTTATATTGTTATTATTCTGCCATTTCTAGCATTTTATTTCTATTTTGCATACCTTTTATATCTAGTATATTACAGCAACGAACTGGTTGTAATTTTTATATTGATTTAATCCAATAACAACGATCTCCTTTTTATTTCTTATCTCTCTAATCACCAAATTACACAAACCCAAATCACCAAACTACCGATATCAACGATAAAAATCACCAGCGATTAGCAATGATCATGAGAATTTGCATAAGAATATGGGACATAAATGCTGGAAATAAGTGTTTTGTTGCAACAACGATCTAGCTTTATCTAACACTACCCTCTTTCCACCAATTGCATATACGCAGAGGAGGTTTAACAATTATGGCAAAGACAAAAAAATGCATTCATATCTCAGAAGATTCCTTAGCCTTGGCCTCCTCTGTAGTTTTCTTTGGAAGGAGAACTTGGTGGAGAAAAAAAACGTTCCCGAGGTCTTCGACGAGAGAAAATATTCCACTTCCAAATTCAACTAATCCAAGCCTAGTGGTTAGTACGCACATAGTTATTGTTGGTGACGTGGATCATCATTTTATTAATCTTCCCTGCAATTAAATTTTGTCAACAACTCTCCAACTGCCGCATTAATTTCTTCCCTCCTTCTTCTACATTCTTCTAGATATCTGGACGCTTCTGCTAGCTAGCGTGTGTGTGAAGCTTCTCTCGTCTTCAGAACTATACTCTGTTTTGTAAATAAAAACAGCAGCTGTTGTACTCTGTTTTTCTTCTAAAATGAATAGATGCTGAGTACTTTGTTTTATTTGGAGCGCATACTGGATGCTCTGTTTTTCTAAAATGCATGTATACTGTTCTGTTTTATCTGTGGGCATTTTTTGTATATAGATGCTTTAGCTCCAGCAGATTGGTATCAGAGCCGTGTCCTCCTCCTCAGATTCTGAAGTCGAGTCGTCCTCCTCGGGTTTTTCAGTCGGTCGCGCATTGATTAAACTATCAACCAGAGAGATAGAAAGCGATCTACTGTGCAGAAAAGTCGCGCGCAAAAGTATATTCCAGCAAAGGAGAAACCCATGCGCATTGAGTTGTGGAAGAGCCGAATCCAAGGTAACCGCACGCAGTGAGCTAAGGAAGGGCCGAGTCGAGAGTGCCCGAGTGCAGAGAGCTCAGGGAAACCCAGTCGAAGGTGCCTGCACGCAGAGAGACAAGGAGAATCTGGTTGTGGGTTACCCATTCGTGAAGTGCTAGAGGGGGAGTCCTGTCGAGGGTTTCTCGAGGAACCGAGAGCCAAGTCGAGATAGACGAATCCCAGGGAAAACGTAAAGAGCAGGCAAATTTTATTTAAAAAATCATGGCAGGTGCAACTGGAAGCATTTTACAACCCCAGATTCCAGTTTTTAATGGCAAAAATTATGATTACTGGAGTATCAGAATGAAAACCCTGTTTTGTTCCCAGGATGTTTGGGATTTGGTTGAAAATGGGTTTCCTGAACCAGTAGACCAGCAAGCCTATCAAGCTCTTTCACAAGCTGAGAAGGATTTGTTGAAGGAAAATAAGAAGAAGGATTCCAAAGCATTGTTTTTTATTCAGCAGGCAATGGAGGAATCAATTTTTCCTAAAGTAGCTGCTGCTACAAGATCAAAACAGGCA
>JASDQU010378468.1:0-11286 GCA_032191745.1 Picea mariana | reverse complement strand
TCATCTCTAAGTTATATGACCATCTCTAAGTTGTACTAGCATGATATAGATCCACAGTTCACTAACATTCCATGATGCCACATATTAGTGCTCCCTCCCAACCGAGGAAGGCATCTCCTCCCTTTCAACCAAGGGAGAAATATCCACGAGCCCCAGCTATTCCCTCAAGTATGCAAACTTTATCTTGGACAAAGGCTTCGTCAAAATATCTGCAATCTGCTCATCAGTGGGGATATACTGGAGAACCACTTCTCCCCTCTGGACCTTATCAAGGAGAAAATAGTACTTGATATCAATGTGCTTTTACTTGTCATGGAACATTGGGTTCTCTGAGATCTTCTCACAGTTCTGGTTATCACAATATATCACAGTTGAATCCAACACCTAATCAAATAGTACATAAACCAACTTACAGAGCCACAATGCTTCGGTACAAGCATCACAAGCTGTAATATATTCTGCTTCTACATTACTGAGTGTAACATACTTATGTTTTCTGCTAGCCCATGGTATCATAGAAAATCTCATACTGAAACACATACCAGAAGTACTATTTATGTCATCTGCACTTCCTGCCCAATATGAATCAGTAAATCCATGCAATTGTACATCACTGTTTGAGGCATATCTCAAACCATAAGTTATCGTACCACGAAGATATCTCAAGATATGCTTTGCAGCTATCCAATGCTCTTATCTAGGTTCCACCTAGAACTAGCTCAGCATGTTCATAGCAAAGCAAATGTTGGGCCTAGTATTCACCAAATACATCAAGGAGTCAATCAACTATCGGTACAGGGACAAGTCTACTGGATCAGAATCATAGTCTCTCAATTTCCTCAAATTTGTTACCATGGGAGTTGCCATGGATTTTCAATCCATCATCCCAAACTTTTGAAGGATATTTACAACATACTTCCATTGTCCGAGAAATACTTAACCACGCTTCTGCCACACTTCTAATCCCAAGTAGTAGTGCATGAGTCCAAGATCCTTCATATCAAACTTTGAGGCTAGCTCCTTCTTACATTGAATAATGAGAGGCTTTGCACCTATTAGGAATAAATCATCAACATATAAAAGTAGAATCACAGGTGCATTATTCACAACTTTGTAGTAAATATTTGGATCAGCATGACTCTTGGAGAATCCAAGTCTTTTCAAGTAGTTATCAATACGTGCATACCAAGATCCTAGAGCTTGCTTGAGTCCATACAGGGCCTTCTTCAATATGCATACATGGGTTTATCTTGGGTGTACCTCAAAACCTTGAGGTTTCTCTATGTATACTTCATCCTCAATCACTCCATTGATAAAGGCGGTCTTAACATTCATCTGATGTAAACTCTAACCCATGGAAGTTGTTAGAAATTTGATGGCTATAATAGATGTATATCTGGCAACCGGAGAAAACATCTCATCATAATCTTCTCCCTCTTGCTGAGAGAATCCTCTAGCCACAAATCTCGCCTTGTATTTATCAATACTTCCATATACATCATGATTTATCTTATAAACCCTCTTTGAAGTAACTACAAACTTCTCTTTAGGTCTAGGCACAACTTCCCATACATCATTTTTCATAATAGATTGGTATTCCTCTATCATGGCCTCCTTCCATTCTTTCTTCT
Source organism: Picea mariana (assembly GCA_032191745.1). Classification (NCBI taxonomy): domain Eukaryota; kingdom Viridiplantae; phylum Streptophyta; class Pinopsida; order Pinales; family Pinaceae; genus Picea; species Picea mariana. The sequence goes on along the minus strand of JASDQU010378468.1, from coordinate 9,655 downwards.
TGGCTTCTTTTTCAAAGGTGGAAGGTTCTGCATTAACAAGATTTGTCATGAGCGTTGCATAATTGGAAAACCTTTTGGGTTTCTTACTTTGTCTGAAGGTGCCACTGGGAGATTTATGTCTTTATGTTTCCTGCAAGGTGGACTCAAGCCATGTTGCTCTCTTTCTAGTCTTAGGTTCAATAACGGGTTCCACATGTTCATGTGGTGGTTCTGGTTCTTCACTAGGGTGTTCTAGAGAACATGTGCTTTCTTATTTGGTATCTTCATGTTCCTCTTCTTAGTTGGAGTCTATGGATTCTTCTATAGACTTATTGAATGCAATCCTTTCATCAAAAGTTACGTCTTGGCTGATTTCAACCTTCTGTTTTCTTGGAACATAAACTATATATGTTTTTAATGATTCACCATATCCAACAAATATGTCTTTCTTTCGTGAAGGTTTCAAATTCTTTCTTTTATCTTTGGGAACATGGATATAGACAGGACATCCAAATATTCTTAAGTGTTCAACACCTGGCTTCTTTCTGGAGAAGGCTTCTTCTAGAGTCATGTTCTTCAATATTCTATGTGGACTTCTATTCTAGATATAAACTGATGGCATGGTTGCTTCTCCCCATAAGAACATAGTTAGATTTTTATCATTCATCATTTCCTTGACTAATTATTCAATAGTTTTGTTGTTTCTTTCAGCCACACCATTTTGTTGAGGATTGTGGGGGACAATGAGCTCCCTCCTAATCCCAACTTCTTTACAAAAGGAAATGAGCTCCTTGGAGGTGTATTCTCCTCCACTATCAGATCTTATTATCTGTTAGGTTCTCTACTTCAGCCTTGAATTCTTGGAATTTCCTAAATACTTCATCTGTAGTCTTTAATAGATATAACCATGTATTTCTTGAGAAGTCGTCTATAAAGGTTACATAGTAAATAGATCCTCCTAAATACTTCACTAGCATAGGACCACATACATATGAGTGTATAAGGTCTAATATCCCTTTGGATATATTCTCACTGCTTGGGAAAGGTTTCTTGATGTTCTTCCCAAGTGCACATCCTCTACACACATCTTCATGTACTCACTATAATTTTGGTATGCCTACAACCATTTGTTTCAGGGATGGCAAGGCTTGATAATGAAGGTGAGCATACCTTCTATGCCATAAGTCACTAGGGTCGATTTCATCATGTACTAGAGCTTGAGTATTCTGACCTATGAGTTTATACAATATTCCTTCACGAATTTCGATGACTCTAACGTCTTCTATCTTTGAATCTTTAGACCATACAAGAATTTTTCCATCTACAAAAGCTACTCTACCTCCTTTCTCTTCCAAACAATAAATATATACTAGATTATTTTTCAAACCAGGAAAATATAGAACATTACTGAGATGAATAGAGTTACATGATTCCATCTTGATAGTAGTTTGTCCAATTCCCTTGACTGCATAAGAGTTCTTGTCTCCAAGCTCCACTTTATGAGGTGTCTCATTTTCCTTCATGCTTGAGAAATTATTACGGTCAACTTTCATATGCCTTGAAGCTCCACTATCGATCAGCCACATGTCACCTTCAACGGTTCCAGTAACAGCCAAATAATAGAAGAAATATGTTTCAACATGCTTTGTCTTCTTTGAAGGTTCTTCATCATTGGTAGTTGATGTGTGATGTCTCTCTTTTCTCTTCTTTGTTAGTTTAGGACAATTCATTTTGTAGTAGCCATAGTCATGGAATTCAAAACATTGTACCTTTGACATATCTCTCTTGAACTTCTTTCTTGAATCAGATATTTTCTTACCTCCATGTATTTTGAACTTTGTTGCAAAGGCTTGAGCATCTTCTTCCTTCTCAGGTTTTTCCTTGGAGTTTAACCTTGTCTCTTCTTGTGCACATGTCCAAAGTTCTTCTAACGTTGGGAACTCCTTCCTTATATTCATGCTTGCTGCAAATGCATCCCATGATCTAGAAAGGCCATTGAGTGCTATGTTCACAACTTCCTTTTCAGGAATGGATTCTCCAATAGCTTGTAATTGATCTCTCAACTGAGAAATCTTCACAAAGTATGAAGCTACAGTGTCATCCTTTGTCATCTTTGTGTCACAGAGTTCATTCTTCAAAGTCATCACTTGTCCAATATTTCTGACTAAGAAGAGGTTAGTTAGGGCATCATACATCTTCTTAGATGAGTCAAGATGAGAAATGTAGGGTATCAAATGGTCCTTTATGGAGTCCACTATGATACTCATAGCATTGATTTCATCGTCCTTGAACTTATCCATAACTTCAACGTTCTAAGGTTCGTTTTCTTTTCCTGCTTCAAACTATGGTTCCATGATCTTTCCTTTCACGATATCCAACACTTTATTCTTGGAAAGGATGAGGTCAATCTTTGTCTTCCATGATATGAAGTTAGAATCCCCTTCTAACTTGTTTTTTGACTTCATAGAGTAAGTCATGGCTGCGTTGAATTTGACTTTGACCAAAAACTCAAAGTTGACACTTTGGCTTGCTGAGAGTACCAGGAGGTGCGCTAGGCTAGGGAGCACTAGGCTATCCATGAATTAGGTCAAGCGCTTCACTTAAGGTGCCTCAACAAGAGGGTTAGAGTTTTGTTACTGCATCAAAACTCTGACTGCAACTGCAACTGAGAAAATTCACTCAATATACCTTCCAGTGGTTGAACTCTCCGAAAATAGTGTGGGCCCATAACCTGTTAAAATTATAGGTGTGCTCGTTTCACCATAAAAAATATCACTATATTTTCACCCAACCATAGGCACAAAGGCCACCCTTGAGCACCTTAACCTTGACAGACAAAATAATTTTGGAAGCAATCACTAGAATCAATAGCCAACCAAGGTAGCGTACCTCTCTCCAAAACTAGCGTACCAAGCAGAAAGTACAAACCATAACCAAAGACCAAGTCACCACTACAACAATTGCAGCTCTCCTCCAGTCATGTGCGCCACTAGTCCTTATGAAGTTGTGAGAGTGATTGAGACCAAATGAGCTCTAGTGCCCTCTATTTATAGTCCTCCAAGTCACTTAACTGGGCCGAATTCTTCTCTTGGAGGATAATAACTTAATATAAATTATTCTCTTGAGCTGACTTGTCTTCTAAGGTTATTAACCAACTACTTAGGGTTTCTCTTGTTTTTCAAAATATTCTAGTCTTGTCAAAGGTTACACGTAGAGGTTAATACCTCCTGTAGCTACCGCAACATCAAAAATCTCTTCATTAGTAATTATATATGTGTGTGTGTGTGTGTGTGTGTGTGTGTGTGTGTAATTTATATTCATAACATTGTCTTCCCCTTTTGAAATGCTTTGCCCTCAAAGCATAGTGATGGAAGGACTGGATGTCTTTTTCTTTGGCTTGTAATGTTGTCAGATCATTCTCTATTCTATCATAGTTGATGATACGAGACAATATGAAGCTCTGAGTGCAAAGCAAAATTTTCAAACCATAAAAGAATTTGACCATCCTAATTGAATCATTTGCTAAACGTTGCTCTTCCACAATGAACTGTTATCATGAGACTTAATTGCGTCGGTATCAATATTTTTGGAAGATAGTTTAATTGTTTTTGTCCTGAGTGATATTCATACTCTGACTGATTAATATATCTACTCTTATGATTTGGATGTCGATAAGGAGTTATTGTAACATGACTCTCTCTTATCATGCTTGTAGTGTTTTCTTCATGCATTGATGTTGCATTGTTAATTGTTGAAATTTTATTAGCAAGTATGCTTGAAACTTCCATGGTTTGTACTCCTACACCTGAATATGTCATTTTTTTCATTTGACTTTGCAGTTTTTCAAGCTGTAATTGGGATTGGATCTGTAATTGTTCCATTTTCCATAACTTGGATTTTTTCATGTGAAAACTTTGATGCTTCCTTCTGGATTTTCTATAACTTGTTTTCCAACAACCTCTTATCATTCTTACGCTTCTTAATTTGCATCAATAGGTTTTGATTATGATTTTTTGAGGTGAACTTTCTTCCTTATCTAATTTGCCAATATCTTTAATGTCTGGATTTTCAAGATTCTCTTCTTTCAATTTTCTAATTCGTTCTAGAAGCCCTTGATTGAGGTTCTTCAAATTTTTATAAAAACTCGAGAATTTTCTTCATTTTTTTTCTAATAGGTTCTTCTCGAGATCTTGATTCTCTTGTTCCAACTTTTGAATGCATTGGTTTCTATCTTTTGACTTCTTGATCTTTGTAATTAGGTTTTTACTGTGGTCTTTTAAGCGGGAAATTTCTTCGTTTTTATCCGTGATAACTCCGTCAAATTATTTTTTCATCCTTGATATTGATTTTTTCTTGTATTGAAGGATCACCTTCGAGATATCTTTAAAGTCTTTTGATGAAGGTATTATCGATTTTGATCTCATAGTAGTGTCTTGGAATGCCATCATCTTATCCTTATAGGGAAATGTCACAAATTTTTTCTCCATGTTTAAGATGAAGATACCTAGATTTTTAAACCAATGTAACCCAAGAATGATGTCAATTTCTTTTTTATACATAGATGTCACATAGAATTGAGATATATACTCATATTCATCAATTGTCACTTGTAACTCATTAATTTGAAAAATAACTTCTTTTCCAATTATATTTGACTCTGGAATTAATAATTGATTTGCCAAAACAATATTAATGTAATTTTCATTATGGTCCAAGTTGATAACAATATTAACCTCTTTTCCTTGAATACTTCCCTTTAATGTAAAAAACTTGTAGCATGAAATATAACAACTTTCATAAGAAAATCTTCATTTTTCCTCATTATTGAACTTCATTTTGCCTTCGTCAATAATTTACATTTTTTTTTAAATACTTTGATTATACATATATACCCTTTATTTTTTTTAAGGATTAAATAACACACTTATGAATTAAACTTCTTCCTTTCACTTTTATATATATATATATATATATAATACTTTTCATTGAAAAATTTTGTACTTCAATAAAAGTAATTTAATATTACCTTTACAAAAAAAATTCATTAGTTAAAATAAGGCTTGAATAACACTTTGATTTTCCTCACTTATATAAAAAGGTAAATATATTTCCAATTATACTTTTTCCTTTGAACTTTGATATTTTCTTTTTCTTAAAATGCTCTTTTAATTCACCTTTATATCTTTTTTATTTACTTAATTAGTGGGCGTACTCTTTTAATGCACCTTTATATATTTTTTATTTACTTAATTAGTGGGCGTACTAAAGTATATATTACTATATTAAACCTTTGAATTCACTCAATAATAAAATGCTATTTTTTTAGGGATAAAATCACAATTTTTAACCCATCAATCTCTTAATGTATGGTGTCATACAATAAGTGTGATTGTTCGGATGGGGTACATAGCAGTATAGACAGTTTACAACAGCGGTATGAATGACACAGAATTGCAGCAAATTGATTTGTGTACAAGGAAATTAATTGTTGGTCATACGATGCTTATGGCGACATAAATGGATTCACACGGAACTCTACATAACATCGATACGAATGGATGTGGCAGCTAGCAGCGATGTATGATGAATATAGTGGCAGTATAGATGGACACAATTTATGTGTGTGACAACTAGTAAGGATTGATGGCAATGTACGAAGATCGGATTAATTGGTACGACTTTGCCTTGAATTGGCCATACAGTCTGTCACCCAAAAGAATTGTTCTTTAATTAATTATGTATGGACGAATTGCAATTGACAGACAATTAAAGATTGTACGGCTATTTGTTTAGTGGTACAGTCTTTAATTTAATCGTACAGACTGTACAGACAAAAATATTAATTGATTGCACACTCAATGTGTTGCGTAAGGAACTTTAATTAATTGCATTGTATGACAACTTAAATTTAATTTATATGTACAATGGTTGGCTCACACGGTTTTTATGGCAGTTGTATTTTTGAAGGTTGTACGGATAGAGATTAACTCTTTTTTTTTTTTTTTTCTTTATTTTGATTTTTCTCTCGATAGTGATATCTGGATCTCTTTTCTAAATCTGCAGTGGAGTATATTTTTTTTTTGTGTGACCAAAGGTCAAATTGTGGTCAAAGACCAGATAATTTAGATAACTCTGGTTGATAATCGTGTGGCCAATGGTTGGTAGTGATGTTGCCAAGGGCAACAAAATTTTGACTGAGGGTCTACTGGCCAAAGGTCGGGATCAGATAAACGAGGCTCTAATACAAATGTGGCAAACAAACGTGTTTGATAACTATAAGAATATTCAATGTAAAAAGGATACATGTTAAAATCCATATAGAACAATAATAATTAACTGAATAAATATCATGAACGATTACAAGGAGAATGAGGGTTGTATATATACCCACACAAGAGTGTCCTTTCGTGAAGAGATGTGACTCTTCATTAGTAATTATTAATTGTTTTATGTTTTATATATATTTAAGTTATTTATGTTCATAACAATTCCTCTTCCAAAACCCAACTATAATTGAATTTAAATGGGGCAGGGGGTTTACATCTTTTTGAGTCAACTTCAATCGAAATTGGCATATGATCGGATAATCCTCCCACAAGCACTTTAGATTTGAGAACCCACTGACCAATAAACAGATCCTCGAAGATTAAGTGTAACACCCCACATTTTGAACTTAGACAATTAGAACTTTGGTTTTACTCATATTAGTAATTCATTGCTTAATAACTATTTGGACTTAGTTATATTGATATAAACATTTGAGATGCGTATATATGAACCTATTTATGTGTTGGATAATTCTATTTTTATTGTTATATGTTCATAATTATGATAGTTATGAGAATTGTTCAAACATGCAAATTTAAATATGGAATTTTGGTACATGGATATTAGTTCAAATTATGTTGTGAATGCATAACAGATGCAAGGCATGATATAAATAAACATACATTTCTTAATTTGACATCAATATAGATATGGATCCTTATAAGAAATTATGATGTGCATGCATGGATATGAGTTATTGGTGAACTAATCTACAGATTGATAATTTATGTGATAGCCAAACAACTATAGTGATAAGGCAACTTGGATGTTGTAGACATCAAGAAGATAATTATATAAATCGTACTTATTATTTAATTTATGATTTGAAATATTGTTATGATCTGTGGTAAGTGTGGTTTTGACAGGATGCACAGCTTTCCCAGAGTGGTTGTTTGATGATGTGACTCTAAGAACAATAGTTGCACAGTATCGCTTGATGTAGGGTGTTGACCCTAGTTCTATAAGGAAGGTTGAAGGTATTTCCCACCATTTATCCTCTAAAACCTAGAGTCGTGGGAGGGTTGTGTAAAGTCACACTCCCCAAGACATGTGATGGAGACTGCTAGTTTCCTACTGGGGAAGCTTGGTCGAGATGTATGACACTTCCACTTACAAGTTCTATTTGGAGTTAGGTCAATATAGTTGACGCTCCAACTTAGTCCGACAGAGGAAAAGATGGGATAGAAGATGGAAGTAGGTTAAGAATGAAGGATATTTCGATGTTAGTTGATAAAACTGATTGGGGATTAGAGATGTCACTATTGTTTACTCACTTGGTTCCTACCATGTTTAAAAATCTCTTTTGAATTTCTATTGATACTTTAAGTGTCATAATGATTTATTGATGAATTGATATAATCTTGTTCGTTAAGATTATTAAATGATGCATTACTTGATATAATGTCCTACATTTCTTGGTGTGATCATATAGAAACTATGCACTAGAGGCAGTGATTGTTTATCGTTAGTACATGCATGAGATATGTGTCTGCTAGCTACGCACACATACCCTACACATGTACACTAGTACAATTAATTAATGTATTAATTATTAAACTATATTATTAACTATTTAATTGAATGTTTATTGACTATGTAAATTATATTACATACAAAAATATCTAGAAACATTAAATACCTTCTTTGACTTTGATTGATGATTGGTATGATGAATTAAATGAGCATGGTGGGTTGTCATGTACATTTTGGGAAAAGATTGTCAAATTGCATTTATTAGCTAGCATGAGAAGAAAGAGTTTGAATTTTATTTATTGTTGTTTAATGTAAGTCATTTATGTTTTAGTTTTATTTTAATCTTTTCTCAAAAGTCTAGATAAGGGAGGATGATGGATAATAATGAGGGTGGTTGAGGAGACTTGGGGAAGGGTGTATGGAAACTTGATAAATAGGGAGGAGAAGTGGTGAGGAAGAGAGCATTGGGAGGTTTGAGGATGATGAGAGGTTATGAAATTCTTGGAATATACAATTCTTGTGATAGTCTTCTTAGATCATATGTGCTTTGTTATTCTTGAAGTCACGGGCACGGAGGGCCAAGAAACCGAAAGGTTTCTTAGATCTAAGAAGTCGGCTAGGCTCATATTTGGCTGGGAGGATTCTATTGTTTTCCTCTAGGCAAGTGGAAAAAAAAAATGAGAAAATAATGCTTGGAAGCACTTTCCTACTACTAGCAGAACTACATTGCAACTGATGAGCTTCAACAAACCATGGAGGAGGTATTTTTCAGTGGTATTTTGTTATACTTTTATTTTAAGTTTTAAATCTTAGAGTTAACATATTACTGAATTCATCATATTATTAATATCATTGAGCAAATGTAAAAGAGTTGTGGAAATGGGAATCAATGAAATTATTTTAAAACAAAGTTTTTATTGCATATGTATTTAATGAGTGATTAATTGTCTAACATCCTGGAGGGGTGCTAAATTAAGTGATCTAGTCGTTTGGCGACCAAAACAGGACCCTTTCTTTTGTTTCTCCATGTTTGGGATATCCTTTGAGAAGGTAAATCAATCAAATGGTTAGATTTCCAATGGGAGAAAAACCTTTCTTGGAGTCCGCCCGAGGATTTTCTCCCCATACTTCTGCCACTGAGAGAGTAAAATTCAAATCATTGCCTATGATAATATTATGGGCAGATAGGAAACCATTGTTGCTTAAGTTGGTCCAAAAAAGGATTATGTTAGGATAAGGACCATACAAATTGATGATTATAAAGGAAACACTTGAGACATGGTCTTACAAATCCAAAACAATTCTAGAGGGAAGCAAGGACGAAGAAGGAACTTTATAATTTGGACTCTGTGCGGACAATAGACCCCCAGAGAGCCCCTCTAACTCACAGGTACAAAAATCCCAATCCTTTAACCAAGGCCCTATAGTCTCAACTACTTTATCCCCATTATATGAAGTTCCTTGTAAAAGAATGACATCTGGCCTACTCGAAGATACCAGAAGTTTAAGGGCATTTTTCTTTGAGCTTCCCCCCACCCCCCAAACATTAAGAGATAATAAATCATTGAGTCACCTTGCCATGGGCCTTCCCTGCTCTAAGGGCCCAAGTGATTGTTGATTTTTTGTCACTTATCATTTCTTTAACCGCATGTAACTGTGCTAAAGAAAGGTGATATTTTCTACCCGCATGTACCTCCCCGTTTTTTTCCATAGCTAACCCTCCAAGGAAAATCTCTTCAAAGTTATTCTTTACCCGGGAGAGAAGAAGGTAGGAGGAATTAACAGTAGACTTGGATGATTAGAATAACAACGAATCATCGAGACTATTGGTCATAGAGGAAGGGGACAATGATGGAATGGAAATATGGGGAGAAAG
>JASDQU010378466.1:0-10376 GCA_032191745.1 Picea mariana | reverse complement strand
ACATTCACAACAATAAAATGATAATAGATTTGAATCTAAATTGGTGTTATTCCAAAAACATTAGAGCAAATTGCTTTGTTATGGTAATTTATTGTACTTTACAAGGGGAACATTTTACTATGAAATTTTATATAAACACATATTTTATATGTTAATATCTTAACATGTAAATATCAACTTTCTTTCACTCAAATGCATAAACATAAATGACCATAACCATAGGCTTAAAGGGTTTTACTCTCTAGGGATACAATGATAGAGTTTACATAAACGGTTGTTGAACTCATGGATTGTTTCACCATTGTTCCTTTTAAAGGTATTAAACACTATCGAATAATACATATTATCCTTTTTCACGCCCCACATCTTTAGGAACTTTTCCATGAACTATCCTTAGTATCTTATGTAGTTGTTAGGCATATTTCTGAACCATTTTCTAGCCTCCCCTTCTACGGAATGAGCAAACATCATAGAATGAGAAAACATCATAGAGAAGATGTCATTGTCCTCCACATAGAAATTATAAGTACAGTCTTGGAAGGTAGTAAGATGATCTTCAACAATAATACCATTCTCACCATTGAAATTCGGTCGGGCTTTTAGGTAACCATCAAGAAAGTCTCTGAACTCGTCGACAAGAGGTAGGACCAGGGGTTTTAATCTTGCAGCTAGATAAGGGTTTACTAGAGCATTCACTACCATTCTAGGGTTAATACTTTGAATCTTGATTGCATGATATATTGCAATTACTTTTGAATCAAAAGATTTTGACTTTCAATTAGTTGGTAAATTTTTAAGTTAACTTCTATAGTTTAACATTAGAATTTCAAAAATAACAATTTTGATTGTATTATAAAATCATTTATTTATTATTTCATTGGTTGAAAATATTGAAATGACAATTTTTATGTGGTTTTGGTACCTTTGTCAAATAAAAAATTAAGGAAAAACTTAAAAATGCCATATGGTATTTCATTATTAGTATTAATTTCTTTCTTAAATAACATTAAATATTGTACTATCACCTACTTTCTTGCATTTATGTCTTCCATATGCTTGTTTTAGTAATGATGATTCATATTCTTCCTTTTAAACGACTATCCTTCAAATTTGGCATGGGGAGTGATTCTGCACTGAAGTTTGTCTCCAAAGTTAGCTTGTATTGGAATTAGTAGAGATGGTAAAACACAAATTACAATTTTCTTTTAAATCTGCATAAGCAAATGTGATTTCCATATCGCTCATGACTTTAATCACACACCTTTAATGTTTCAATTAATGAATTATGACACTAACCAACATTTTGTCCTTCAATATCTAAAGTAAAATCTTGAACATGTAGAAAAATGCGTTCACCATGCGTTGCTTTTCCAGAGATTCTAGCGTCGTATTACTGTTACCTTTTTTTTCCAAATGAAAAATTGCCTAATTATATTATAGAATATAATTTGTTCTCATAGACAAGTACATTCAAGTAGAACTGAGACAGGTCAACTGGCAGGTAGAGTTATTCTCCTTCAATTGGATATTCCAATTCAGAGGAGAGTGAGGGTACCCTGGACAATAAATATCAGAAAACATGCCTAAGACATAAAAAGATTTATCAATGAAATTCAACTGAAAGCAAGTGACATGTAATGCAAAGCATCAGACAAAAACAAAGGGGGATGATAGCTCGAGACTTAGAATATTTTGATGATATGTGAGAGGCCCTCCTGGCCATCCAACCAATGGGACTAGATGATCAGACCTATTTTCTTTTGTAGAGCTGTTTTGGAAAGAAGGTCCGCTTGTCTATTGAACTCCCAGGAGGTGTGAGTGTAGTTGAGCTTCTTGAAGTGGCGTTGGAGTGATTTAATTCGACCCATCCAAGCTAAGAGGTAGATCGAATGTTGATCACCACTAAGGTTCAACCAATCTATGATGACTTTTGAGTCACCAATCAAATGGAGATGTTTGATATTAAGCCTCCTTGCCTCTGAGTGGCCCAGACGCCCAACAATTTTTCCCTTGTGTTGCTGCCCGGGCCACAGTTGAAGGTCCATTTGTAGACTGAGTTTTCAGTCAATCTGATCAAACCCCCTGCACCACTCAGAGCACCATTGTGTTGAGCTGTGCCATCGAACCATCCCTTGGTAATATTTTCAGCTATGTAAGGGTTAATAATTTTTTTTTCTTTCTCTTTGGTAGGATGGATATCTCGCCAAATCTGGTGCATGCCAAGAGCTCTAAAAGCAATAGAGTTGCTGGATGGTGTAGAATTTTCAAAAATCAAAGTGTTTTGGGCCAGCCAAATATGCCAAATAATCACAGGAGGTAAATACTTGCGTGTGCGCTCGCTTGAACTCCAGTTGACGAAGCAGTCCGAGATGGAAGTCCCTTGCCAGGCCATTGTGAGATGTTGATCAAGATTGATTTTGTTCCAGACTTTTCTTGCAAATTCACAGTGTATAAATAAATGTGGCACTGTTTCTTCATCTTTTAAGCAACGCTGGCAGATATTGGGGCCGATCCAACCTTTCTTGAGCAAATTATCCCATGAAGAGATTTTATTTTTATCAACGAGCCAGGTAAATAATTTCACCTTTAATGGGATTGTCCACCTACAGATTCGTTTGCGCCAACCTGTGATGTTGGGGATGTTTGCAAAGTTGATAATGGCTGAATAAATATTTTCCACCAATATTAAACGACTAGCATTGGATGTATTAATGTTACCTATATTAAATGACTAGCATTGGATGTATTGGATGTATTGTGTATTGTGACTTCTCTCAATATATTTCTCATGTGTTGTGTTGACTATAGTCACTTTCATAGATACACAATCTACCAAATATCTTCACCTAAATGGCTAGTGTTTACAAGGATTGCATTGGGTTTATTTCATCTTTTTAAATCCAAGATGAAATTGGAAATTATAGCTCTCTCCTCAATAAAATTCTTCTTCCAATTACATAAATAAATAAATAAATGAATTTAATGAAAATTAAACAAATTTAATTACATTTAAATTTAAATTCCAATCACTTGAATTTATAAATCAAATTTGAACAGATTTATTTCACCATGCATTAAATACACCAAATTTTGAATTTAAAGCATTAAATGTAACCAACACGAACACTAACAAGAGCTGTAAGGCAGCATAGTCCCTGCCTTTCTAGGAAGTTCTCACTGGCATGAATAAAGCCAAGCAGTAATAAGGACGGCTTTAATGCAACACTGAATCATGGCTTGATTCATTGTTATGAATAAATCGTGTAGTAATTCCTTCGGTCAATAGGCTCTTAACTGCAAGTGAACGAAAACATGATCGGGTGTGGTTGTGGAATTCTACCTTGAGTTGTCGCTATTAATGGTGGATTCAAGTCCTCTGGAGGAGAATATCTAGGAGTTGTTGTTCCAAATACTAATCTATCGTGGACTCTTCCTTGAGAATTGAAGTGGCCTTAATACATTGTTAAGGAACTTAAACTACCACAAACTCGTTAGCAATAGCTTTCCTTGCCAACAACTTATTTAATCAGCTCCGAGAATTATTAAAGCATTGAAAAGGCCTTTGGTTTTTCTGCAGCGAGTTTCTCTGCAAATACAAATATTATATTCCTCAAACTGACAATCCTGTTAGCAGAGACTTGGCGGGAGATAAAATGAAACATTAATTGTAGATACAGGGTAAAGTCATTTCATTCTTTATATTAATTAATTAAAATTGGGCATATATAACAAGTACATTAATTATGTAATTAATTTAAAACATTGAAATACGTGAAGGCTGCAATAAGACTTGAAATATATTAACCAATGGAAGATGAAAAAAAAAAATATTTTTATTATATCAAAAAATATATATTTGTTTTGTTAAGTTAAACATTACATTTCATATACAAATTTAAAATAAAAGAAAAATTAAGGTCAAATCAATAGCAAACTCATTGCTATAGTTTTGCTTTGGTAGGGACTAATAAGAAATAAAGTACTTGGTATAAATTCCTACCAAATATTGATCAATTTTTTTAAATATTGAATATAAATACGAATGTATAAAACCCTACATAATTTTATTATTTTTTTAAAAATAATGAAATTCAAAATATCGAAGATCTTATTAATTCAACGCAAATCAAAATCATAATTATATGTTATTATAACTGTCGCCGACAATATATATTGCAATGCAATCCCAAGTGAAATAAATTTGACTTTCAATGATTATCCCTGCCGACAAGATATATTGTAACATTTTTTTAGTGATATAAAGTTTAACAAAGTTTTTGAAATTTTTTATTTTAAACAAAATATGATATTCCTCGAACTGACACTGACAATCCCGTGACAATTTCGTCAGCAGAGATTTGGAGGGAGATAAAATGAAACATTAATTGTAGATAATTAATAAATACATAATAAAGTCAGTAGAGGTACATGATAAAGTCATTTCATTCTTTATATTAATTAATTAAAATTGGGCATATATAACAAGTACATTAATTATGTAATTAATTTAAAACATTGAAATACGTGAAGACTGCAATAAGACTTGAAATATATTAACGAATAGAAGATGAGAAAAATAAATATTTTTATTATATCAAAAAATATATATTTGTTTTGTTAAGTTAAACATTACAATTCATATACAAATTTAAAATAAAAGAAAAATTAATGTCAAATCAATAGCTTTGGCAGGGACTAATAATGGCTTAAGATTACAAGTTGATCGTGTATTCTAATAAAAGAATCCCATGCCAATTTATGTCCAACTAATTTTAAGTATCACGTGTCAATTAACCAAAATTTTAACTYAGAAAGGTTGTGCTACAAGAAGTTCAAGAATGTAATAAGTTAATTGTAGTTATTATTTACTCAACAAATACATTTGCTCACTCATAACAAAACTCAAGTTCAATAGGTATTATTGATGTTTGTATGGTTCCTAATAAAAGTGGTATCTTATGGAGTTTCTAATGGAATTAAAAGTAGTTTAAAGATAATTTTTAGAATTCTATTGGTAAAAATAAAATATGTTATTGGTGTTTAATATTTCAATAGTATCTATAACAATTTGTAAAAAAGATTACAATTGTTTTTTCTTTTCAACTATCTTTGTGACACAAAACTATGCATGTATGTATTTATGGCTTTTATGATTCTACTAAGTTTATATTTTGCATCCATATAATGATATTAATCAAACCTGAGCATAGTCTTCAACATTAATTTGATAATTCAAAATTACAAGAATCATTTTCGATGGATGGAATCACATATATTAGATGTTAACATTGCGAAATCTAGGTGTGTTAGGGGTATTAAGGGTGTTGCATCCATTTCTGCAATAAAAATAACAATCTCAATAATACAAAATTTCAATTTCAACAAAGATTGTCTAATCAAATTTCGGTGGTGTCAAAATCGAAAAAGTCAAAGTGTAAAATGTTTAGACTTCTTCTTTTTTTGCAAATGCAATTAAATTTATTTACAATGATAAAGAATAATTTAAGTTTTGTTTGGTAGAAAAAGAATTTGTTCCACATTCATATGTACCTAATGTACTCATATGATAATTTGGATCTTGTATATTTCGACATTGAATTGATGATGATGATTAATGTCCACTAAAGTCTAAAACTAAAATTAGTTTATTAGACCTTACATAAAATCCATATTCTTATAATATTATCTCACTATTACATCTTTTACTCCTCTTGCAACATTACAAGATTCTAAATACAAGTGTTACTAGAAATGCACACTAACATGTCCATTCAATAATTTTCACTATTCCAACAAGGCATATACAATTTTCACCAAATATCGATCAAGATCGTTACCCTCATAAACTTCAAACCTAAGTTTGTCTTTTTCTTATTATTTACATCACGTTTCACAAATTAAATGGTAATGTTGCTCTCGTATACCAATGGTCGTAGGATACCCATTAAAGCCAAATACATCCATTATGATATGATATTTCCCTTTTTCTTTACATATAAAAGCTAAAAAAGAAATTCAATTATAACCTTTACATAATTGCATGATATAACTCAATAGGGTTCCTCATTAAAGAATAAACACCATTGAATTAAAACATATTGTGGCTTATATGAGATATGCTACAAAGCCCTCATATTTACAAACAAGCACAAAACTATTACATGCTTACTAACCCCCCAAAAATTAAAGTAACAAAACAAACAAATCCCGAGGGAATAAGTAATTGGAATAAGTAACTTGTATGTAGGAATAAATAACTTTCTAGAAATGAACTGCAAGTTTATGAAACATTTTGAGTTTCAAGTGGACACTCCATCAAGAATCAATAAAGCTGTAATGAAAGAAAAAAATGTTAGTGTTAATATTTAACACTAAAAAAAATTAAAGTAACAAAACAAACAAATCCTAAAGGAATAAGTAACTTGTGTGTAAAAATAAGTAATTTTCTAGAACTGCAAGTTTATGAAATATTCAAAGTTTCAAGTAGATACTCCATCAATAATCAAGAACCAATAAAATTATAATGAAAGAAAATAGTGTTAGTGATAATATTTAAAGGGTTGAATTTTTTTGGATAATTATTAAAAAAAAAATGATTAAAATAATAGATTATATTTAAAAATTAAGATTAAAATTAATCATAAGAAGAAAAATAATTCAATAAGCCAATGAATCATAAGATTAAAGTAATTAACCCCGGATGGGGTGACACATCGACCACATGGGCCGCACATGTCGTCGAACGAGGTGTTAATGAGGGTAGTGAAAGCCTCTCACCACCACCCTTCCTCCCTGTCCAGTCGCGATGGCTCTCATGCTTGAAGGCCAAGTCTTAATGCACCGGGCCTTAATGGACGCCTGGGCTCGGCTCCTCGGCCTCAGTACGATCGTTGAGATCGACATCACCCAAGCACTAATGGCTACTAGAGCCATCAATGCTGTTGTTCTCTTGATCTTTTCACTGCGTTAGAAACATTATATGGGGTGTTTGTGCCTGGAGCACATCATTCTTATGTTGATCCTGCCCCGAGACACAGCTGGTTCTTACAATTTTTAGCTAGCTCATGTTCGTGTACAACCATGCCAAGAGAACGGGGCAAGCCCGTCGAGGGCCGACCTATTAAAGTAGATTTGGACAACACAACTGCTCGGGGACTGCCTCTTGAGCGCATATGCTAGGCAGAGACCATGCGGGCTGCTCGGGGCATAATTGGCCGACGTAGGCCCCTTTAGAGCTTTGGCCTCACCACGACCAAGGACTTACCTCTCATGCTCCTATTCCGGTTGAGGTCCCTTCAGGTCTCTTGTGGTTCAATTGGTATGAGCAGGCTCAGTTGCAGACTCGTCCTCCCAGCACCAAGAATCTCCAAGGTGGTTGCCCGGTGGAGGAAGAATTTCTGCCCAACTAGGTGGAATTCTTGTCTCTCCTTCCCTAGACAATCCTGGAGTGCCAGCCTGTTACCTGCACCACCATTCCACTACTGGAGTCAGTCGCTAAAGGTTGCATAGTAGAAGAAGAGGCCTTACCCCTAGAGGGCCACTCGGGATGCAATTCAACTACCTCCATGGAGGAAGACCCCGTCACAAACTCAGTTGTTGCCTTCAAATCAATTGCTGCCACCTTGGAGGAGAGCCAAGCTCAAGCGGACTACCACTCAGCTCTTGACTCCCATCGGCTCATGGATGACCACCTGGTTCTGATATTTGAAATGAGGAGGGACCTGAGCAACAACACTGCCATAGTCTCTTTGGCAAGTGCCTGGATTCCCTCTACGCTTCCCTATCAAGCGAGCCTGAGAAGAGCCGCTACCCGACGTGCTGTCAACCCTTCATATTCAGACTCCATCACGATGGTCGTGGCTCGCCGCATGCATAGC
This sequence comes from Picea mariana, assembly GCA_032191745.1. Lineage (NCBI taxonomy): Eukaryota > Viridiplantae > Streptophyta > Pinopsida > Pinales > Pinaceae > Picea > Picea mariana. The sequence goes on along the minus strand of JASDQU010378466.1, from coordinate 2,499 downwards.
TTCTTTTAGGTTTTTTTCCTTGGGTCATTTGAAACAATTTTTGCAGTTTTTCCTAGGTCTGTTTATGGTTCAGTCTTTGGCTCGGGTTTGATTGTCTTTGGTTCAGGTCGGGGCACCCAGTCCACCGTCTATTCTAGTTTCCACGAGAGTGATAGAACATGTGGCAAGTCCCTTGGTTGTATTTTGACAGTTGTCGTCTTTGTTTTAAGTCATGTAACTATGGACATATGTCAAGCCTTGCATTCTGGTTTCCAGCTTGGTGGTAGAACAATTGGCTAGCTCACTTGTATATCTAGACACGTAAGATTTTTGCTTTCGCAAGGTAATATAATTATTTTTATTTAAAAAAAAAAATATTAAAGTAATTAAAAAGGTTAGGATGAAATAAATCATTATTGCCAAAGAGTAATTAAAATATTTGAAATAAATTTATTGGATAGTCATTAGCAAATAGTTTTATAATATTAAAATAATGATGCAAATTAAGATTAAATTAAACATAAGAGGGAAATAATTCAAATAGTAAACGCGATAATTCCCAAGGTCGAGGAGAAATAAGGTAAAAATAAAGGTTGAAATAAGCAAATTAAATTAACAAATTTTAAAATAAAAAGAGTTAAAACTTAAAAGGTAGGAAATAAGAAAAAAGGTAACACTAAACACAAGGGGAGGAGGGTTTGAAAGAAACAAGTGCAGCAGGCTGCGATATACTGCCTCCGAAGATAATAAAAGAAATTTTACTCAAATCTATGTAAACTTATCGAGTTTCCTTTGCCTTTGAGGTTTCCCATTCCCCTCAGACGGTGTGCAAGTGCTTTAGATCGTTCCTATAATAAAAATATGTCATTTCAAAAAATCCTAAATTTATTTTGGAGCCCAGTGTTTCTATCATATGTCTCCATAAGCAGCTGGTTTTTTGAATATCAGTTTTTAGTATATAGTGGAGGTTTTGAATTCGTAGAGATTGTCCTAACAAGTTTAACCGTATGCCAAATCACATCTCCCAAAAAAACGAATGGGAGTCTGCCCCACCAATGCCAGTGCCCGAACAAGCCTGCCACCTGATCCATTGGGTTTCTAACCCCGTAGCTATCAATTAACTTACCAAAAGAATTAAAAATGGTTTCATAACTACACATTTGGAAAAATAAGAAAAGAAAAAAAAAAAAAATCTTATTTCATAGGTCAATGGTAACTTACCAAAATAATTAAAAATGGTTTCATAACTACATATTTGGAAAAATAAGAAAAGAAAATAATAAAAAGAGTCTTATTTCATAGGTCAATGGATTCATTTCACGTGACTTGGTTTATATAGAATTGATGGGTAAAGTGTCTCCATTCAATGTGTTTTGGGAGTTGTGAAAGGGGGCTAATTCAATATGAACGTATGTATGGTTTTTATTTTATATTTGTTATAAAATTATTTTATCAATAGAGTTGTACCTTCTAAGAAAGTGACACTCATATATAGTCATGTCAAAATTAATTTCAAACCTCGAATGAAGTGAATGTTGCAATAACACTATCAATTTATTGACCAATCAAAGGTCATACAAATACTAATTTTGTTATATTGAAAAATAATTTTTTTTATTTGTTATGTTCAACATTAAAATTTATACACATTTTTTAAGTCAACATAAAACTAATATGAAAGTCAATTCTAACTCATTGCTATATACTACCTTCGTGCCTCCGACAGTATAATAACACACTGAGGAAAAATAAGAAAATTGGAAAGAAGGAGAATTAATCCATTGAAAACTTATTGAACAAGATGATGGATATTGGACCTTCAAGATTGGCTAAGCTTATAATCCAGAAAATGACAATATGTTGATATTGGATGAAAACCTAATCACTACAGATATTGAATCCCTATGCTACCAGGAAGGTTAATATAACTTATAGCATTGGATATTATTTCTTGGACTAAAATGTAATACTGTTTGCTCATATTGTTGAACTAGTGTAATAGAATCATGATAAATCGATTTTTCCACGATAAAGCGAGGGATTTTTGCAGTTGGCTTTGCAAGAGTGGGATCCTTTGAAGCAATATGGTAGGTGTTGCCTTTAAACGCAAATGGTAAACCCAGAGGAATGCATAAGGGAAGCCATACAACAAGCCCAACATTGTTACCGATTCAAATGTTTAGGTAATTGACTAAACACCATCACATCTGTGAATTTTAATGGCTTACTTTTAGTAATTGATTGGATTGTGCCCTTTTTTGACCATGATGATCACTTTTGGTAAGTCAGGTTTGCTAGGAAAAAATTACCAAATATTTCAAAGTAGAGCTGAAGGAAGTTAAACTGAGGGAAGAGTATTATGTAATGGATCCCAAGAAGGTTGCAGAGATGGTGGACGAGAATACCATTTGTATGTGTGGCATTCTAGGCTCCACTTATAATGGAGAATCCAAAGATGTCATGATGCTCAATGATCTATTAGTGCGGACTAGGTGAGTATGAGATTTTCCTACTATTACA
>JASDQU010378462.1:0-11286 GCA_032191745.1 Picea mariana | reverse complement strand
AATGATTTGGAATGATCTCCGTCCCTCTTGGATGGATCTTGATCGATAACTCATGAAACCTTCAGAGCCTCACTCCCTTTGAATATTTCTTCCCACTATCCTTTCTAAGCTTGATCCCCTTGAGGATTTTGATCTCCCATGCACTCTTTGTGTTCCTGGTATCTTGACAAACTCAGATCGAAGGGTTTCTTCGAAAGAAACTCTTCCTACACCCCTTGCGCTTCTTTGTTTTGGTTCTTCGACACTTAGTCGCTCCTTGACTCTATGTACTCCTTGCACTTGGTCTAAATTTCCGTTGTACCTTCTGAACTTCTTTGAGTCAATTCAAGACTCTGTTGACGCACACCTTGCATACAATATGCACTCCTTGCATACGAGTTCTCAGAAGCTAAACGATTGGAACTTATCCAGTTTGTCACGAATTCATATGATCAACCATAAACAATCATACATAAACGAATTGAACTAAAACACACACAAAATGCATCATTCATTCAATCACACATCAAAATGAACATTGTCCAAGGAATTGGAACAATTCTATCTGTTCTATTAATTCATGAAATAAATTACATAGTATTACAGTTCTTCACTGCACCTTTATTCTACTCTCTCTGCTACTCTGCTCTACTCTTCTCTACTCTATTTTACTCTCTCATACAATACAACAACAAAACAAAAATATCTAAGGAGTGGCTCCTCGATCTCTTCTCCGTCCTGTCTACAACCTATCCTATTAGTTTCTAGTGGTTACCTGCTTTGTCCTATTACAATAACTATCAATAACTACTAGATAAGAGCTTCCACTCTCTATCTGTAACTCCTTACAGTCATACATGACTTTACAAACAATATATATTTAAAAACGTCGATTCCAAAATATCTCAACAACTCGTTCTATTTCTGAGTTAAATGTTGATTTCAAATTCTGTCATGCTGAGATGTCATATCCCTCTCTCCATGCTTGCTTCTTTGACTTTGAAGGTGATGCTGCTGCATCAATACTTTATTGGAATGTGCTTCCTCTTGGAGTGCATCACCGGGTTCTTTGAGATACTAATGGTTCTTGTATTATCACAATAGATTGGAATGCGCTCATCATACTCAACCTGTATATCTGTCAAAGTTTGTTTCATCCATAGAACCTAAGTACAACATCCTGCTACTGCAATATACTCTATTTCGACTGTAGATAAAGATATTGATGATTGTTTCTTGCTTAGCCAAGAAACTAAGCACTCACCCAAGTAGAACGTTGCTCCACTGGTGCTTCATCAGTCATCAATGCAACCTACCCAATTTGCATCTGTGTAGGAAATAAGTGATAGATCCTTTCCTCTTGGATACCATAATCCAAACTCTTTTGTTCCTTTGAGATATATGAAAATACTTTTCACTGCTAAGACATATGATTCCTTTGGTGCTGCTTGAAATCATGCCACCTGTCCAACTACCTGCATTACATCTTGTCTAGATGCTGTCACATATATTAAGCTACCAATCATTGTCATGTATTTCCTTTGGTTTGTAGAATTTAAATCATCATCTTTTCTCAACTTGCAACTGGTTTTGTAACATCTCGCTCTTGCACACACTGAGCAAACTTATTCTTTGAGGACACTTGCATGTAAGTGATCCAGGTTATTATACTATTTGTTGTTTTGATTATGATTATGAGATATTGTGTATTTGATGATATGTTATTTTGTTGTATTTACATAAACATGTGCTATTGAATGGGTTCTCCTGAGTGTGTAGGACTCTTGACATCGAGGATGTAGAGGAATCGATGAAACCCCTTGGACTCTGGATCGAGTCAGGGAGTGGAATGTTAGGGTTTGAATGTTGTTGATGTGACATATGTACATATGATTAGATGTTATGATGATTGATTATTATTTCTGACATGATTCGTTGATGGACGCAAACTGACGATAGATTGATGACTAGACTCACATATGGAGTAGAGGGGTCATGCACGACAACCAGAGACATTGAGGGAGAGGTGTGGAAGCAACCCTACCTCAACCTACTAGTACTCCCACCATGGCTCGAACTGTAGGTTAACAATTACCTAGTTCGAGAAGACCCACGATACCATGAGGGTAGACTGTGATAGTCACTCACGATGATTCTAAGGGGCACGCAATAAGGTAGGGGACTTATTCCTTAGAGGCCCTTAGTCTCCCACAAGATCACCTGGAGGATTATTGACTCCAAGGGTTTGACGTCTACCAAATTCAGTCAAGAGGCAAGTGGCACCCTTGGAGCACATAGTGCTTCTTGAAGGGCACGTCACGCAAATAAAACCGAAAGAGGCGAGTGGCACACTTGGAGCACGTAGTGCATATTGAAGGGAACATCGCACAAAGAAAACGGAAAGAGGCGAGTGGCATGCTTGGAGCACGTAGTGCATCGTGAAGGGCACGTCGCGATTTTCACTGATAAGTTAATAAATCTAGTGCCTAGAGAACTATGCCTCCTTAGGACCTGTTCGGCCTTAAAATAGGTGATGGTATAAGTAAAGAAATTAATAACTAAAATTTCCCTTAAAAATTTTCGCCCAGCCTAGTGAAAATTAAAACCTAGGTCTAAGTAGAACATGTGGTCAAAAAAATAAAAATAAATAACATGTAACAAGAAGGGGGGTAAGAAATTCAAACTTATTTCTTAAAGTCAAAAGTATAGTGGAGGATTAAATTTATTAAAAGGGAAAGTGGTTTTTTTATCCCCACTTGCTAAATTGATTTTTCGTTAAAAAGGAGAAAGGAAGAAACTTAAAATAAAAATGAAACTTAAAGAAAAAAGGAAACTTAAAGAAAAAGATGAATGTCTAACTTAGTAAGGAATATAGCCTTTGGAACTTCTATTTATTAACTCAACTAGGAATTAAGTAAGGCGTAAGTCCTTTAATAATTGTAAAGGAATAATGGGACACCGAGGAGCGTTTTTAGGAACACTTTTAGGCGGGTGAGGGAAATAAGAATATTTAATTAATTAATAAAATTGATTTTCTAGTGCAACTAGGGGATCAGGCGACATGTGTATGAGGGAGGTTTTAAGAAATTAATTAAATAACAAAAGAATCTAATAAGGATTTTGGTAAACTAATGAATAAGAAAAATCTATAAAAAGGATGGCAGAGGAGGAGTGTGGATCATCATTTGGCTTGCGTAACGTTACGCTGCTGAAATTTTATCTTGATTGAACTTTCTTTTGTGGGAGTTGGGATACCTAGCTTAGGTAAAAAGTGGTAGCTCGACCTTGCGAGGCGCGTTGGATGCTATCATTCTCTGTTATTGTGTGCATGGACCCTTTGCGGCTTAGGGGGCTCAGGGGGAATAAGAGTACCCCTAGCGTTGGATGGGAGGTACCGGTGAGGTCTCATCGGTCGACAAGAAGGATCTCGACGGAGTGAACGCGAGGGAGGACATATTCGCCTGATCATCGTCGGTAAAGCTACACCTGTTATGGTTTTTACTTGTAATGAATTTTAATTTACAGTTGTTTATTTTACTGTATTCAGATGTAGATTTAATATCCATGAGATTTCCTTGCACTTGTGTTTCTACGGTGTTGTAACAGATTTTTGTAAAATCTTAATTGGTAATTGTAATATTCTTGTCGCTTGATTCATCCTATAAGAACCCTGGCTATCCAAAGTATCCTTTATTTCTGAGTTGCTGTTTATTTGCGGGGGCTAAGAATGAGCCCCAGACACAAAACCTTGTCTGCGCTCTTGTGTCTCCTGCCTGCGTTTTCTTTATTCCTCGATTGCGCTTTTATTTCATTATTTGCTTCTCCACAGAGAAGATCTGGATGCATATTTGTGTTTTTATCCTCTGTTCTGTGATCCTTTAAGTTATTAGTCTGTGCTTGAGCAGTCGGCCAGGAGCTGAATCGACTGTCTTCACTCTGGTGTTTAAAACTTAGATTCAAATTCCCTGCTTTTCTATGCATGGATAATAAGTGTAGGATCATTCTCCGCCCAACAATTCCTTTGTGTATACAGCGGAAATTCTTCTTCGTTACTATGCGATTATTGTGTTCTTACACTTTGCATTGTTTTAATTTTTTATTATATGCCCAAGTGAATCGCTTCCTCCCTCCTCTAGTTAATGCAGAAATATCTGCGTTTTACAGAGGCCTTTTTCTCTATGTTTGTAGACTCCTCTCTCTATGCCTAGCCCACCCTTTACTTAAGATCCATTTCCTTCCAATATTTGTATCGATTATGAAAATACAAAATATGAGAACAACGTGGAAATTATTTTCATCGATACTCACTCAAGAGAGTTCACCCGTCTCGTTTTATGGTTTGTCCTTAGTAAAATACTTATGTTGAATATGCTTAAGGTTTCTGGACATATCCTTGGTTTCCTTTAGTTCCCAACGAGGTCACCATGATTTGAGAGTCGCCTCGATTCTTGCTGTATTGAGTTCTCGACTCTAGCGCCCCCTTCCTAGTTGCCAAACAATGGTTAAATCTTGATGCTCGTGCTTCTGTTGTGCCTTGCATTCTTTCTTTTGTGCCATCCATTTTTGTGTGTGATAGAGATCCTGAATTATCCACCCGAATTCTTTTCATCCTCGGATCTATGTTTTCACTGGGTAACATCTTAATTTTTGCAGAGTTTAATTTCCATTTTAATGTATTTACACAACAAATTTGCTAGAAGAGATTTAATTGTAGAGTTTAAATTCCATTCCAAATGAAATTACACAACGATTTTGCTGGTAGAGATTTAATTTGTAGAGTTTTAAATTCCATTTTAATGTATTTACACAGTGAAATTTCTAGTAGAGATTTAATTTTGAAGAGTTTTAGATTCCATTCTAAATGTAATTACACAACGATTTTGCTGGCAGAGATTTAATTTCTAGAGTTTTAAATTCCATTTAATGTATTTAGACAATGAATTTGCTGGTAGAGCTTTAATTTTGAAGAGTTTTAAATTCCATTCTAAATATAATTACACAACGATTTTGCTGGCAGAGATTAATTTTTTTAGAGTTTTAAATTCTTAAAATGTTAATGGACATTGAATATGATAGACAACGAATATGATAGACATATTTTTTATATGTGAATATGATAGACAACGAATATGATAGACAATGATTTTATAGTTTTATCAATCAATAGACTTGTTAATGGACAACGAATATGATAGACAATGTTTTTATATGTGAATATGATAGACAACGAATACGATAGACAACGTTTTTACAGTTTTATCAATCATTAGACTTGCTAATGGACAACGAATATGATAGACAACATTTTTATATGTGAATGACAATGTTGTAATATGTGAATGACTGTGTTGTAATTGTTGCTATGTATGACAATGCTTTTTAATAATAATGAATGACATACACCGATCTTGTATATTTTTGACAATGATTTTATTTCTGGACAACTATTTTAAAGTGACAGAAAAGATGATGTGGAAGTTCTTTTGTTAATCCAAAATAAAACCCCTTGTATTCATGTTCTTAATATATTAAATTACCTGTTTATGATGGTAGACATTATTTAACTTAACAAAATGTAAATACTAATTCCTTATACCACTATGATTAAGCTATCTTTCAAATAACACTCTATTAAATAGAGAATTAAAATATAATATCCATGCACATGAATTTTTAGATATTATTCAAATTATTTCTGTTTTACAGCATGGGAGACTTCCTTGAAAAAGTGCCTCATAAGAAAACAAGAATTCTTCAGTTGGTTGCACAATTTAATATTGAATGATGTCACCTTGCGTCTTTTTGACTTGTCGATTGGGTGCTTGGGTATAGTCTTCTTGTATTTTTGACAGTTAATTTGGTCTCCTAGCGCATTGAAGTTTTCTTGGGTTATTGGTCTAGATACATTATGTTGTGCCTTGGTTGTTGTCATGCCCACCACTTTGTGACAACATGATTCCCGATGAGGGGATCATTGTGTGCCCCGATTGATAGAAGAGAAGGATAACCTAGCCAGAGTCACATGCTTCCCTATGTGGGTGTTATGTTCGTTGTAATTTATGTTGGTTCTTGTGTTGTAACTCTTGTTTGTGCTTGTTCCTCTCTCGCCGTGAAGGTTCAAGTTACCTGTGTCATTTGATGTTGGTTGTGTCTGGTTGATCTTGATTTTGTCCCATAGCTTAGTCATTTTATTTGTCTATTTGATTATTAGATGCATCGTCCAATTTCATGATGTGCCAGTATGTTGGGTCGTTGATGTCTGTTACATGATTTGTGTGCGTTGTGTTCATCGTCAAGTTGTATTGATCAATTGTTGTTGTTGTTGCATTCCTTCTTAAAAAAAAAAAAAATATTTCTTTTGCGTTGCGTCGCATGTAGTCGTAACGACATGGGGTCATCACATATGGTATCAGAGCTGGTTCGACCCATGACTTGGGATCACTACAGCTTCTGTTGGTTAGATATTTGATTTTAATGTTGCTAATTAAACTAATTTGTATTCATGCAGGTAATCATGGTTAGAGGAAGCCGCGGAGGTAGACAACGGGGTGATAGGAGAGGAGGTGTGACACCTCCAGTAACATCCATGCTCAAGGGGTCTAACCCCAAGGGAGATGAACAGGTTTTCAGGCGGGAACAAATAACTGTGGGTGATGTGGTTGGGTTGATGAGGTCCTTTCAACGGATGTTTGAGGCACTAATCAAGAGTTTGGATAGAGATGAGGCCAGGGCGCCGACACCCCCTGAGGGTCCACCGTGCTCTCCGGGTCTGGTAGCATTCACCACAAACTAGAGAAGGTCAAATTTCCCAAGTTCTTTGGTACCCCAAACGGTGCAGCTTCCGAGGCATGGTTGGAGAATATGAATATGTGATTTTCACTTCACGAATATACCTCCAACATGAAGGTCCACATGGTGGTCTTTCAACTGAAGGGGAGTGCTCTTCTATGGTGGAAGACGCTCCTACTGCAATTGAACATGGCCGTCGAAGATGTTTCATGGGAGCTGTTCGAGGAACGGTTCCAGGAGAGGGATATATCGGAGGAAATAATTGAGCGTTAGCTCAATGAGTTCAACTCCTTGCGAGAGGGTAGTCATTCGGTGCCCGAGTACGAGGCCCATTTTATGGAGCTACTTCAGTATGCTCTGCACCTGAATATCGAGAAACTTAAGGTCAACAAGTTTTTGTTTGGCCTTAATGTCAACATTCGTGAAAAGGTTAGGATTTTAATTCCTCAAACCTTGCATGATGCTGTCTAGAAGGCCCTCATAGAAGAAGAGGAGCTTATCAGTGGGGGTCAGAGCAGGACTCTAGCAATACCAATGGGGCAGGTGTCATATGGTGCGCAGTAGCATCAGACACTAGCTAGACACTCACCAGGATATCGTGGCTTCCAGAGAGGATCCATTTTCACTACACCTCGATGACCAATGCCTCAATAGTGGACTCCTTATCGAGGACCACAACACCAACAACAACATCAACCAAAGTAGCAACAGTTTAGGTCTGTTCAGCAAAACATACCAGGATTCCAGGCCAGTGGGCTGTCAACTTCTACTTCGGGTACCAGGAGTACTGGACCGAAGAAAGGGTGTTGGACATTTGGGGAGCCACTTTGCTAGTGTGACTGCTCAATGGAGAGGACCAGGGCCTCTGGATCAGCCGAACCCACTACCGTGGGAGATTTGGGCAAGGCTCATCGGATTCATGCAACAGTGGATAACTGCCAAGCAGAGCACGAATTGACTGTTCTCGAGACGTCAGGTACCTGTTGAACACTCAACACACCTTAAAAATCATATGTCAAATTTTAATTTTTGGATACCACTTGATCTTTTGCACTGTCTAATTCGACTTCATTGAAAAAATTGTTGCCTTTTCTTATCATTTTGATTCTCGTTTAAGTCCCTCAAAGTTTGCTTGAACATGTGAAAACCCATAACTTAAAAGACTTAACATTTAAATAAAGAATCGACAGCGAAAACCTTCCCCTAACACGCTCAAAGATTCGACATCGGAAGGAAGTAAATGATAAAAGAAAATCATTCGAAGAAACCACAGTCATCAAGCGCCGATCTTCACCTTCATCGGAAAACGAGATCTTTCTTTCAAGACAAGTATCACATGAGGATATCACCAATGACTGATCTCTTCGGCATCAGTAAAACATGAAGAGAGTAAATGTTAAAAAAGAAGGCAATGATATCGCCGATAGCCGATACCCGATGTGGTTAGAAAAATCGAAGAAGACCAAGTCGTGAGGAACATTCAGATCATGCTAAAAGTTTTCCTCTGATAACCGACTTCGGAAACCTTTCGATATCGGGAGTTTTGAGGATGATAACCCAAAGGAAATTACNGGTTTCCGAAGTCGGTTATCAGAGGAAACCTTTCGATATCGGGAGTTTTGAGGATGATAACCCAAAGGAAATTACGTGATAAGTTTTCCACCAATCACTAATCCCTGAATCCTTTGCGGCATCGACGATCCCAGGTTTTGTTTAAGAATGAACAACTGGAGGAAAGTCCCGACTCTGACTAATACTCGTGATTTAGGTCACCAGCTCCCATTTCCATGTGTCCCAAGATGGTTTTTCCATGTTAGCGCCGTATGATAAAATTGATAATGAATCAGGTGGTGAGATTCAGTCATCAATTTTATCATACAACGCTAAGATGGTTTTTCCACGTTAGCGCCGAATTAATTGAAATGAATCGGGTGGTGAGATTCAACGGTAGATTCATTTCAATTTCACTCATCACCCAAATTAATTGACTAATACGATCGGTAATTTCTCCCCCGTTAAATATTCTTGAGCCATTGTGAGCAATATCATTCTGCACGCAAAGGATTTTCAGAGCATCTAGAGCAGCGAGACGAACAATTCAAAAGATTCCAAGCCCCTCTGTGAGTATCAAACTACAAAGTTTAGCAAGCATTACAGGTATGTACTAGTCTGGATTTTCTGTGTTTTCACTTCATATATACATTAATATCTAATTCCGCTCTATGTACAGGCCCTAAAAGATTTTATTTCGATTTGCAGGAAAGATGCGTCCGAGTATTGAGCAAAAATGGCTCAGGAGCCTCGTCGGAAGATTCAAGAAAATGGGTCAAGTGTGAAAGGAGCTGAGTCAAAATCAACAAAGATAGTGAAGGATATCGGACTCCTTGAGTTTGGCATGCCCAGTGACTTCGTTGACTTGCGTGGCATAATAAAATTGCACACCGAGCAAGATTCATCATGGGTTGAAGAAATAGAAAAGGCGATAGACACAAGAGAGCTGTGTGAGGTGTGATGGTTTATGGAACACCCGATCAAAGCTCGGGCTGTGCTACAACAATTAAGTTCCAATCTGGTCAAGTATCAGGCACATGTAGTAGAGATCAGAGAGATTTACATAGCCCCAATGGAACATCATAGATTTCCATATGCCCACACCTATGAGGAGTTGTTCATCAATTGGTCAGAATACGAGAAGAATTGCCCATTTAAAGTGATATCTTGAGATGAATCCTAGACAAACTGTTAGGAGAGAACGCCACGTGGCGAATTTATGTTTTACTTATCTACACATTAGTCGTTATTTTCAGTTAATTTTATGTTATAAATAAGAGCATCGACCAATTAGTTAAGGGTCAATGGTTGTTGCAAGAAACCCTCATTTCTGGTTTTGTTAAGAATTATTTTGGAGCTGCCTTTAATTGAGAATTCCTTCTGGACCAGAGAAAAGTTTATGTTTTCATCAAATGTGTGTATGATTGGATGTGGAGAAGAACTATTTCTTATTCCGTCTCATGAATGGATGCAGTAACGAGTAAGAGCTATTAAATCTATTGATATGTTATCTGATGCAATGTTTTACAGTTCTTTCTTTAATGATGAAAATGAATCTTTGTGTTATTATGTGATTGATGATTAGAGTTGAGTGAATTATTTTTCTTACCATTTTTTATCATATGCATGTTTTTTTCTAGTAATCTGTATCTCAGTTAGTAGTTGGAATATTCACATGGTTAATGTATTAGTACTAGGCCTTTGGTATTAGATCATTGTCTGCATGCTAGGGTAATGGTTATCCCAAACCCAACCTCTTCTATAGTAGTTTAAGTTTGTTCCCATGTAATATACCAGACATAAAAAGTATGCAAAACATAAATAAAATGCTAGAAATGGTAGAATAACAACAATATAACCAAAATAATCACCACAACAACACTGAAATGATATAAGAATAACAACAGAAATAACACTTTGATTCTGAGAGCAATGTTCACGGGCCTCTTCGAGGGGGAAACATCCAGTCGAGCAGATCTCTATTACAATAATCTCCAATAGGGTTCTCATACCCTCGACTCCTATTTATACTAAATATGTCTATCAAAAGAAGCATCTAGAGGAAGATCCTTCCAGAAGCGGAAGCTTCTATTAGGTCTTCTTACATTCAAATTATTCTATTTATTGCAAGGCCTTATTAATATTGACCTTTATTACATCTGAATATATTGTTCTACCTATGTGTGGGTTAGGACCCTAACATGTCCGCCCCCTTAAAAACAACCTTGTCCTCAAGGCTTGATATGTGGAAATTGCTGTAGAATGGTAGCTGGTTCCCACGTGGCATCTGCTGGAGTTGTATCTTTCCACTGGATTAACACTTCCTTGATGGTTCTCTGATGTTGGCGACGCTCACGCTAGTCCAAAACTGCTTGTGGTTGTAGCCAACTGGATCATTCTTCAGCTAACTCAGGAAGGTTGGTTTGAATTTGGCACTTAGTTCTGATCACCTTCTTTAAGCAGGAAACATGAAAAGTATGATGTAGCTTTGAATGACTGGCAAAGATAACTGATAGGCCACATGTCCCACACGCTTGAGAACTGTATAAGGACCATAAAATTTGGGTTCTAGCTTCTGACAATGCTCAGCCTTGAGGGAATTCTGCTTGTACAGTTGCAGGCAAAGAAACACCTGATCCCTTTCTTCAAATTGACATTCAGAGCGACCTTGATCTGCTTGTTGCTTCATGTGATTTTGTGCCATGAACAAATTCTCTTTGAGGGTATGAAGAATAGCCTCTCGAACTATAAGTGTTTGGTCAACCACCTGGACCTTCAGGACACCAGGTAAGTATGAGAGATCTGAAGGTGGCTTCTGTCCATATACCACTTCAAAAGGAGTCATGCATGTAGCTATATGGTATGAAGTGTTGTACCACCATTCAGCTAGGGGTAACCATTGAGCCCACTGATTTTTCTTTTCCGAGGAAAAATACCTCAAATATGTTTCCAAACACTTGTTGACAA
>JASDQU010378460.1:0-11286 GCA_032191745.1 Picea mariana | reverse complement strand
GCTTCCAATGAATGTAGTTCTTCAAGACATATAAGAAAAAACATTCTGTGGTTTTCTCCCGATTTGGGTTTCCACGTAAAACACTGGTGTACTGTGTATGTGTGTGATTGTTTATTTATTATTGCTCATTATTGGATAATACTTCTACATTCATATAACATTTGAAGAAAAAGGATTATAATTACGCTATTACTAATTCACCCCCCCTCTCATTAATCCAACACCAGTACCAGGTTAAGAAAACCCCCGAGGAGTGTGACTCTTGACAGGGAAGAGGATGATTGCCTCTTCGTTTTACAAAACATTTCTCAAAAGGAATGCTACTGACACTTCAACAGCCAACGTATATACGTGGGTTGTCCAAGGGCAGGGCGTGTATGCATGCGTGTAGGCTCACTTTAGGGCGTGTACACCTCTGTAACTCTCCAAAAAAATGAAAACCAATAGTCAAGCACAGGCAAGGAGTACTGGTATGGAATACCAAAATCCCTTAAAGACTCATAAGCTTATAGAAAGTCATAAAACAGTAAATAAACTGATTCAAATCACCCAAAAGAATATCCCCAAAAAACCCTAGAGATCTTCCCTAGTACGGTTGCCAATTCTGCTATAGCAGGAAAATCCCTCTACAGACTACACTAGGGTTCGACATGTAGGCAGATCTAACTATCTAAAATTCTCCTAATTTTTATTACTACCCCGACTATACCCCACATTCATGCATGAAACAAAGAGTAAGAAGATCCGGTAAATCTACCTTGAACTCCGCACCCGGTGTTGATCCTTTTGTGTTCAATTGCTCCTCGACTACAAGTCTCCTACCAAGGCTAACCTGTATTCACATACAAACAAACAAAAAGATATGAACATGCATCTCATATACGAATTAGTGGGTTAGATGTGAAAATAACACATAAATAAAATATAGAAATTGGACACATCATATGGCGGGACATAAAAAGTATTCCTTTTATTAAAATCACAAAGTTCACTTACAATGAGATCGGTGATTTCTCCTCGAACCTTGTCTAGGCTCCTCTTCACCATGCACCCACTGCAAAATATTGGAGCAAAGGGGAAAAATGGGCAGAGTTTATATGCTCTCTTGCTTCTTCTTGCAATGGGACCCCAACCCCTTCTTTTATAGGCCAAAAGGGATAGTAACAGTTGGGGTGACTGGCTGTGGGAAGTCAAATTGTTAAGTAACAGCCTGGAAACGAGTATCCTATGCAATTTTCCATTTTTCGCGATATTCTGTGAGTGTACGCGGGTTGTAGTGAGTTAGAAGGCATGTGTACGCGGTTTGTAGTAGTGCAAGGCGCGTATACCTTCAAAGCAATGGTTTTTTGAAGAGCTTGTTTAGTGATGGCTTGGCAAAGATAGCAAGTTAGATGGCCTAATGCTAGGTATGCATGTCTGGTACAATTTAGGGTTATAACAATCATGTGCTTCTAAATCAGATACAGGTTTGGAGAATTGGCAACAGAGATTACATGAAGTTTCCACAAGAAGGTGCGTAAGAATAGACTGCACATTAAGATGGGTTGGTACAGAGATAAGAGAACCTCCCAGTTTTCATGGGGTAAATGACTTAGAAGAATTCATGAAAAAATATGAAGAAGAAGTGTCAGAAAATAAGAGGCTCTTAGCTATAGATATTTCACTCAAGGCTACACATGCAATATGGTGGGGTGTGCATAAAGAAACAATTAAGGACTGGTAACAATAAAAACAATTACTTCACATTAGATTCGACACAGAGCAGGGGAGAAATAAAATGCAGAGATATGATGGATAGGTGACACCAACATAATACTTGGAGAGATGATTAACACAATGGATGATGCCACCACCAAAAGAATGACCTCATCACTTCATCCACACACTTGAAGGAATCCCGAAGAACTGTTATGTAGACCAAGAGATGCGCATAGGCTCTACCGAATGGAAAAAATTACAACAAAACTTTGTAGTAACCTTCTCATTTTAACATGAGAACCCCAACATGGATTCAACACTGAAGAAGATAAGAGGGGTGATATTTATTGATGAACTAGAGGTTGAAATCAGGACAAAATAGACATACAGTCAAATAAATACTGTCATGCTATCGTGTGGAAGAAGAAGCACCAGATTAAGATGACCCACACAACATTCAAATTACAGATATTGAAAGAGAAATATAAGTGGAAGGTCCATCTCTAGAGTCAGAAGTATTTGTTGAATTTATCAAGGTGAATAAAGTCAACATTGGGACAATAGACAATCCTAAAATGGCAAGCATTGGATACTATTGGGATGAACAAAAAATAGAAATAATAATAGAGTTACTACGTGAATACAGTGACCTATCGCCAACGACCTTTACAGAGATGAAAGGCATAGAAGGAGAGCTAGGAGAAATTAAGATACCTCTCAAACCTAAGGAAAGACCTGTTAGGCAGAGACCTTATAGACTGAATCTAGTATATAAGAAAAAAGTGAAAGAAGAAATCGACAAAATGTTGGAAGATGGTACCATAGAACCAGTAGAGGAATCTAAATGGATAAGCCCTATGGTCGTCCAAGAAAAGAAACAAGGGGGGATAAGGATTTGTGAAGATTTGAGGAAACTGAATGATTCTTGCCTACATGACCCTTTTCCCACCCCTTTAACAGATGAGGTCCTAGAGAATGTGGGAGTTAAGGAAGCATATTCATTTACAGAGGGATTCTCAAGCTACCATAATATCAAAATAGCTTTTGAAGACAGGTATAAGACTACTTTCTCCACAGAATGGGGATCCTACCAGTACATAGTCATGCCTTTTGGGCTGAAGAATGCATCAGCCATATTCTCAATAGTAGTCATAGCTGCTTTTAAGGAATTCATACATCAGTTTTTAGAAGTGTATCTGGATGAATGGACTGCATATAGTCTATTAAAGGACCTTGTAGAATTGTTAAGGTTAATGTTGGAAAGATGCAAATAGTGTCAGATATCATTGAATATCAAGAAATGCATCTTTGGGACACCTTTTGGAATATCGTTGGGACATATAGTGTGTAAACAAGGCTTTCTAGTATATCCTACTAAGATCGCAGTCATTGTAAGCTTTCCACCACCAAAATCAGTGCGCCAGTTGAGAGAAACAATGGGAAATATAGGCTAATACAAGAAATTTATAAAAGGGTATGTGCAGATCACTACGCCAATGGAGAAAATACTAAAGAAGGATATAAGATTTCAGTGGAATGAGGACTATAAACAAGGATTGGACAAATTAAAAGAAAATATGGTCACAACACCTATCCTAGTATTCCCATATGGGGAAAAGACATTTCATGTGCATGTAGATGCATCAACTATAACACTTGGAGCAATTTTGGTGCAGCCATGAGCAGGGGATTTGGACCATCCTATAGCATTTGCAAGCAGAAAACTATCAAAATCATAGCAGAACTACAACACCACATAAAGAGAAGGCCTATCCATGGTATATGCACTTCAGAAGTTCATATAGTACTTATTGGGAAAACACTTTAAGATGTTCACAGACCATTCTTCCCTCAAATACCTAGTCAACAAGTGAGTGTTTGGGGGGAGGCTCTGTAGATGGCTATTGTTATTTCAATAATTTAATTTTGAAGTGATAGTCAAACCAGGGAAGCTGAATGCAGGACCTAATCACCTGTCAAGGGTAACTAATGGAGAAGAACCTACCAACTTGGAAGACAACTTCCATGATGCACAGTTATTTTCAGTACAAGTAGTTGATGAATATTTTGTTGATATTATTGAATAATTGAGTACATAGAGTGTACCACAAGAGTTTAACACTGTGCAGAAGAAAAATATGATATTCATAGTTGTAGACTATCAAATGATTGCAGCACACTTATACAAGATGGGCACAAACAACATTTTGAGAAGATGTGTATTAGAACATGAAAGGCCTAGAATTTTGGTAGAAGCTCATGAGGGAATAGCTGGAGGACACTATGTAGGAAAATATACTGCGTAGAAGGTATTTCAGATAGGATTATGGTGGCCAACAACCCATAGCGATGCCAAGGAATATTGCCAGAAATGTGATTTTTGTCAAAGGGTTGGTAAACCTAATAGAAGGAATGAGATGCCCCTAATACCACACGTAACCTTGTAGGTATTTGAAAAATGGGAAATATACTTTGTTGGACCAATCCATCCACCAACAAAAAGGTTAGGATCTAGATATATCATTACTGCGATTGAATACTTAACAATATGGTCAGAAGCAACATGAGTTAAAGACTGCAACGTAGAGACATAAAAAAAAAATCTTGTTTGAGCAAGTGATCACCAAATTTGGGTGTCCAAGGATTTTTATGAGTGACCAAGGTATTCACTTCATCAACAGTACTATCAGGGCTATGATTGAGGATTTTGAAGTCTATCATCAGAAGAGTACACTATACCATCCTCAGGCAAATGTAATAGTAGAAGTCTTCAATAAAATCTTAGAGAATGCTCTGAAAAAGATATGCAATGTCAACAGTATGATTGGGACTTGAAAATACCAACAATATTATGGGAATATAGGACTACATGTAATAAGATGACAGGACCGACACCATTCAGGTTGGTGTATGGGAAAGAAGCAGTGGTAGCATTAGAATTTCTCGTACCTAGTCTGCGTGTAGAAACAATTACCAACATGAAAGAAAGAGGAACAATAAAGGAAAGGTTAAGTAAACTAATGGAGATGGAAGAGGAAAAAATTTTGGTAGGATTTCACCAAGAAGTACAAAAAGCATGAGACCAAGTCTGGCATGAAATACATATAAAGAGGAAGAGTTTCAAGGAAGGAGACCTAGTCTTGCTCTATGAATGTAAATGTTTCTAACATCCTGGTTAATTAAGAATAGATTGGCTGGGGCCATATGAGGTAAATATTGTCACATATGGGGGATCTGTACAGCTAAAAGATCTGGTAGGAACATAATTGAAAGGAATGATCAATGTGAGTTGAGTAAAACTTTATAGGGAAATTTGACCTCCTAACCCTTAAAAGTACAACGCAATGGGAAAATGCCTGTATATAGTGTACTATAGTAGAGTTTAGGACATAAAAATGATAAAAAAAAATAAAAAGGAGAAAAAGAAGAAAAAAAAAATACAAAAATAGAAAAGAAAGAAAATACAAAAATGCAGGGAAATATTGTGGGCAGAAAAAGTGGGCTCAGTGCAACAAAAAGAAAAATGTCCATGCACAGCATATGGTTGACAAAAAGAAAAACATTGTGCACTAAGGAAAAATCACAGCAGAAATGGACGATGCACTTAAAAATTTCAACGCACCTGAAAAAGGGTCGACGGTCGAAAAAGAGAAAAACAATTGTTAGGGAAAAAGGCATGAATTGGGGAATTTATGGAATTAAATAAAGCGTACTCGACAACCTTCAATGCATTAATCGCAGCCAGAGAATATTCTCTGAGAAGATTCACAACATTCATGGAACCCTCTATATAAAGGGGAAACATGGGAAAAATAACACTTACTGCGAAATTGTAAACTCACAGAGGTAGAGAGCATGCAGGAAAATAGGAAAAGTATACAGAGCGAACCAAACGAATTTCATTTGAAAAAGAAAGTAGTACCCACTATGGAACCACCGAAGATTGGTGCACCAAGACAAACTGCAAGGAAAACTAGAAGCATCCTTAGGGAATGACATGAAACCATGGAAGCAGAGCAAGAAATGGCATAGAGAGAGGTAATTGTCGATGTTGATACAATTCCCTCACCATAGGATGAACCAGTGAGCGTCACATTGGTTGAGGAAGAGGCATAAGTCCCAACAATGCCCTACATGGAAATTGATTTGCACGATAGTGTGTACGGCTGTGAAACAATCAACGCAGGAAATGTACAACAACATGAGAGGGTATAAGTATCACAAAGAACAAATGGGGATGACAACGAGGAGAAAGAGGCTACAAGGCCAATACCGCAACCTAGGATAGGGTTCGCACAACAGCAGGAAGGGCTAGTAGAAGACATAATTGGGAAGCTAGACTTGGGTGCAAAATATAAACAAGTGGAGGCTGAGACCTCTAGCGTGACGGTAAGAAGAAAGGATAAACAACCCATTTCATGGTCCCCGTGCAAGCAGCCCGAGGGGGTGTAGGCAAGCTGAACCTACTAGGGTGCATGGAAATGATAAGGTACTCGGACCACGATGTGGCCAACGCTGAAAAATTCCCAAAATTTGGGCAATAATTCTACAAGGAAAGCATAGGTACATGTCCATTTGGAGACTCTATGATACAGCTGAAATAATGGGTGGTCGACCTAGCGATTACAGGGATCCTAAACTTAGTGTAAATTCCCCACTTTGGCAGGGGGAAAGAGGTAAATAATTGTGTCAAGCAATTGAGGGAAGTCCTCCATGGAGGATTTTTATGGATGAAAGAACCCATCTCCATCGATGTGGAATTGATTTCATTCATCGCAGGTCTACCATCAATGGGTGAGAGTCCCATGCAATACCTAAATGACAAGAAAAAAGAGAAGTCTCTCATCGAGGAAATGAAGAAAACATACAACACATAGAGGGGCTCACACGGGATCATGATAAAAATAATCAGTGATGAAGCCACCAAAATGGCCAAAAAACTCATGGCTTGCAAACTGTTAAGGAAGTGTCGCAAGGAGGAAGTCCCTGTAGGGGTTGTCGCAGTTGCAGAACAGTGCGCCAATGGAACCATGCTCAACTGGGCCCCCTATCTGTTGAACTTGTTATCACTCTAGGAGTATTTCCTTGAATGTAAAGGGAATGATCCTAGTAACTTAAATAATCAATAATTTATGGGAAAAAGGATCAAGTCAGATGACTTAATATGCTCACATCCACTCAAAAACACATGAATCCACTCGAAGATGAAAGGACTTATACTAGACTTCTTAAAAGGTTTAAATTAAAGGTGTGGAAGCATGGAGAATACTTATTATGCTAACAAAAATATACAACAACATACGTGAATGGAAAGCTATGTCAGGTAAAGTACTTATCATACTAGCAGAAACATACATACGATTGCATACCTAAATGGTCAGACATAACAGGTAAGGTACTTGCAGCTCTAGCTCATCAATGCAAATACAAGATGAAAACCATCAGGCATTAAACAAACATGATAACATGAATGTAATATTCATAAACAAGTACAACAAAGAAAGGGAAACGAAAATCTGAACAAAGCACAATGAAAGAATCTTTTGTGTCAAGATGTACTCATAAATGTCTAAAATACAAAGTAGCAATTAAATCCCCAAAGTTGAACCACATTCCTTAGACTGTTTCCTCCTTATGAATTGTGTCTCTATGGGATTTAAATAAGCTTTACAAATCAGTTTCAAGATCCTCAAAATATGGATCTGATAACCTCTTCCTATCTCAAATTTAAATTTGTGAGGTGGCTGGAAAATGCAGAAATTTAGGGAAATATTCTGCTCAAAGATTGACCTACATATCTCAAATCAGACCATATTTTGGAAAAATTAGAGAGGTTTTTGAATAGGATATCATTATGGTAAAAAACCTCTCTCACTTTCCAAAAATACCTTTCCATCTGATCATAATCTATCTCCAAATAAAGTGACTAAAACAAGAAAAACCAGATTTCCAAATCTAGTCATATTCCTACATTTTAGGATTTGATCCATAGAATGTTTCCAATGATGAAATGAAGTGCCACTTGCACCCATGGATGATATTTTATAATATCTTTAAGTAATAGTCATCATGTTCTCTTAAATACACTCTATCCAATTCGAATTTTGACTTTCTGTAAATTCTGGAAAATTTCTACGCTTTCGGTGACTAACAGGACCAAAATAGAGCATCCTTAGCTGCCGAAAGATGCCACTTTCGGTGGCTAACAGGACCAAAACAAAGCATACTTAGTTTCCAAAAGTGAATACTTTCTTTGTGAAGTAGAGCATGTGCTGGAGATGATTTATTTAGCCCTGATAGTTCATGAAATAACCTGTAATATATTTGAGCATATCAACTTTGATCATTTTAGCTTCTCTTACATCATTTTACCAAGTTAAGCTTTTATGCCAAAATTTAACATTCCCAATGCCTTAGACCAACACTCAATTCCTTTGGGGTTGCTATTTTGAAAGTAAAAACCCTGTACTCTGAAGAGAACTACCTACAATGCTGATTTTGTATACATATTTTCCTTTGGTCAATTCCATTAGTAAGCCTCTAAAACATAGTATAATAATGATGTGTAGAATCAAGACCTAATTTAAGGGTTAAACCCTTATCAACTAAATATTCAGTAGTCTTTGACAGCTCCAACAATCTTCATAGTTTTCAATATCTTGTATTGTGATGACAAAGCACTTCAATATCCTTCTATGACAACTGAGGAATTCTTGACCAAAAATAGAAAGGACACTTGGTCTTCTACCTTATCATCTACCTCAAAAACTGGAAAAGGATGATGTTTTTTATCCTTTTAATTCTTATCTTTCATTGGAAACCATGCCCACGTGATTTGGAAACAAAAATTAGTGATCTAGGCAAAAAGATGACCATTCTGCCAATTTATGCACTTTCAGTGGCTTAGAGGTAGAAAATCATGGAGGGTAAGCTGTCGAAAGATCTGGTTTCAGTGGCTAACAATGCCTCAAAAAGTGGCCCTTAGCCATTGAAAGTGAAAACTTGAATTTTTTTCTAATGAAAGTACAGACTCTTTTTATTCTCAAAAAGACAAGTCTAAGACTTATCTTAAGGACACTTAACTCAAAAATAATAACATTCTGTAATCAAATAAAATTCCTATCACCAAATAACAAAAATTTGAAAAATTTATTTGAGATAACATAACCTATTCCTCGACGACTGCAAAGACACGGAGGATTTGGGGACAGAGTTCCACTATTCATGGTTGTTAATTCTGATAGCATTGATTGGGTGGAGGGAGCCTCCATACTCATATTTTTGTGACAAAATAGGTTGTTTCCACGCAACGTGGTATACATCAATGGGGAGCACTTCGGACCCCAAGAGAATAAGTAACAATGCGGGTACCTTTTTGTGGTACTTTAGTGATGTTGGTCACTATAATTGCTCAATTAATTCAAGCAACCAAGTAATACATAAATTGTCAACCCAGGGAAGTCTTTTTATTTCAAAGATAACCACACACTATATATGCTCAATTCCAAAAGCAACTTAAAGTTGTAGTAAAAGAAACTATACTAATCACACTTGCCTTGAATGAACTGAAGTTCTGATTTAAATCACAGGAAAGCAACCTACCTATTGCAGATCTTAAAGATTAATCTAAGGAATCCTGGATTACATTAAAATAACACTTGCAATAGGAAAGAACAACTATTCTGCAACCAAAGAACAGGACCCTTACTCTCAACAGAGACTTCAGTACTTTATTTCTTATTAATAATTTTTCATGAAAACAGTAATGCAGAGGAAATTAACTCTATCTAGCAGAGAACAAGGCCATTTAATTCCTTCTTTTCTAAGCAGGAACCTTTAGCCCTATTTCTGATTAGCACACTTGTGAAAAATAATTGAGATCTACAGAGGACAGGATAGTCTGATCCCTTCCTTTCTAAGCAGGAACCCTTAACCCAATCTTTGGCTAGCACACTTGCAGAAGTAATTGAAATCTACAGAGAACAGGATGTTCTGATCCCTTCCTTTCTGAGAAGGAACCCTTAACCCAATCTTTGGCTAGCACACTTGCAGAAGTAATTGAAATCTATAGAGAACAGGATGTTTTGATCCCTTCCTTTCTGAGAAAGAACCCTTAACCCAATCTCTGGCTAGCCTCATAAAATCATCACACAAGATTGCTAATAAAAAGAATTACGAATTTCATTCAATAAACTAAGACAGAGTTCAGTAGTGTTTCAGCAAAGCGGAATTCATTAAAAGTAGTGTTTCAGCAAAAAAAAGTTAATCAAAGCATAAACAGAGATTGTACTAACACACTTCTACAACTAACGGGTGAATCTTGTGAAGAAGGTGGGCCCTCCCTTCTCACAAGATTCCCCTGAAACGAGAAAGATAGAGAAGGATACTCAAAGCAGTCTTTTATTCATCTATCAAAATATCATATTACAATCTGAAAATGAAATACATCCCTTTCTCTGAAGCTTTTCAATACATAAAACTTGGCTTCCTAGAATGATGATTTCCTCTTATTTAAAGAGGGAAACCCTTCGATATAATTGATCAAAAAATTACAATGTGTATCTGAGTCCTATCTTTAGTCGGATCTACTTTCTAAACCAGAATAGGATGTCCTAGTCTCACACAACAAAATGCTATTACAGGAGCTGAATGAGGTATTGCTGTTACGGCTGGTGTAACAGCTTCTTCTCATTGCTGCTGATGTTGCTTCAGCATCACAATTCGTGGGCCGTTTCAGCCACGTGAATTACGCTCTTGACTGTGTCGGCATTCTTATGTAGGAGCGACGGTTGGTTCTTTGTTGACCGCTGACTGTAACAACTTCCTTTGTGTTTCATCATTGTCGGTCCTGGCGGTTTCCTCTGTGTTTCAGCATCTGTGACTCCAGACTGTGTAACAGCTCCGTGTTTCAGCATCTGCGACTCCGGACTATGTAACAACTCTGTGTTTCAGCATCTGCGACCTCGGACTGTACAACAGCTCTGTGTTTCATCATCAGTTCTGTGTTTCAGCAACAACGACCTTGGACTGTGTGACAATTCTATGTTTTAGCAACGAGCCTCAAATGCTAATCTGCAGTTTTGAACACTTATGAATTTCTAATCAATGGTCAAGTACGAGAGTGATGTAAAATATTATGCAAAATAGATTAAACGTATAGTAATGAGAAGGGACGTTGTATNGGGTGATCAAGAGTATAATAGTGGAAAAACGTATAGGCAAAAAGGTACATTGTGTGGTCCTAACATCCCCCCCAACTCAAGGTGTTTCATGTCCTCAGACAACTCACTCTAAATAAGAGTCTGGATACCGACTCTAAGCATGTAAGTTACTCAAGTAGTAACTGTTGGAGGTACTGTCCGTTGGCTTTCTGAACCCGTGGACCTACTGTAATCTTTTCCATGCTACTGTTTCTGCCTTCTTAGGCAGCTTGTAACTGATTTGATACCTTTCTATTGGTAACCAAAGGATGGGAAAATAAAACCGGTACCCTATCCAGTTTTCAGCACAATGCCTAACACACTGGATGTAGTTAGGTATCCTGGAAATTGCTACCTCAAGGTTGGCAGGGATAAAAGGATTGTGTTC
>JASDQU010378459.1:1225-11286 GCA_032191745.1 Picea mariana | reverse complement strand
AGGGAAGTTTTGGGAAAAATAACCCCACACTCATTCACCCCCCCCCCCCTCTAAGTGTGGTAGGTGTGTCCAACAGAAAAATAGACCAACTAATAGAAGAACGAGAAGATAATTTGAAGCAACATAAGGAAAGAGAATCAGTTGTTGAGGTTGAAAGAATGCAAGAAGGTTTGAAGGACCTATCCATGGAAGAAAGAAGAATACCCACCCAGGAATTAATAAGAGAAGGGATATTAACTTCGAACCCTTTGAGAGCACATCAGCAGTGCAAGGTGACTACACTAGGAGAAGATAAGAATAATAATGGAAAGAGGAATCTAGAAATAGTTAGAGAGATGTAGATCACAGGAAAGAAGGAAAGGAAACTCAGTAAGAAATCCAAGCTAGAAAAAGCTATAGGAGGCTACAAAGAACAAAGGGAAGACTTTGCAGGAGGCAGGTTCATAGGATTTGAACCTCACCGAAACAACATGACCACACAGAATGGGACTTCGCCCTAGCGAAGCTATATGACCATTGGAGGTGCCTCGACCGTTAGAATGAAGCTCCAGAATGGCTAGGAGAGGTATTTATGGGCAGATGGACCACTTATGGGACATTCAGACCATGCCATAACAGATAAATTCACATTGATGGAAGCATTCCTGGTCGTTGGAAGAATCCATTACGAGGCCCTGCTTATTTAACCCGTCGAACACTACACCGGGACCACTTTTTGCCACCCTTGATTAACTGAGCTAATAAACAATTGATTGTGTGTTGAGCTATGTTATCAAAAACTAGACATCGTTGTCTGGTTTTCTACTTCGCTTATCTGTTTGCCTACCCTGAACTATTTGTTTAACAGTGAGAATGTTGGGTGAACCTATTTCATTAGAGAAGTCAGTCGAGGAAGTCCTCAAGAGGCTGATGGTCGATAAACCATTATCTGAAGGAGTACAGGCATCATCGACTAGGGAACTATAGGCTTCCCCTTCGACTGGATGTCGTTTTGCCTGTGTTAACCCTATGACTAAGTAGGTAAGTAAGAATCATGATGATCTGGCTAATGCGAATCAGATCCCGTTGATATTACCAGACTATATCCCACCTTTGGCTAGTGTGGTTAACCGNGCGAAAACATCCCATGGGATTATGAGTACACTTTGATCACTGCATACATCCCAAAAGGAATATGCATAGTTGGGATTCAGTTAGGACAGATCCCACTACTAGAGAACAACGATTTCAATATCGACGACAGAAATAACTATGCTATGCTCGCACCCCATAGATACTTGAAGAAGACTACTGGGAAGAAGCCTCACCTGGTCTCCCAGTCATGGATTAAGGAGCTGGTGCAGTGCACTATAATAAATGTGATGAATATTCCCCATTTTGGCTGTCACCAGGAGGTTAACGCTTGTGTTAAAATCCTATCATTGTTCTACCATGGCGGATACTTATGGCTCGACCAACGGATTATTGTGGATCCGACACTGATCCACTTGATTACAGGATTAAGCATGTATGGACCCAATCCTCAACAGTTTTATCCAAGGAAGGGCTCAGATCACTCCCTAGCAAAGGACATCAAGGAGGCTTACAAAAAATTCAAAAAGGGAAAGTGAGGTTGGAAGGTAGCCTCTATACAAGATGGTGCAGTGTGCCTCACTTGCCAACTAATAGCTGGCAAGATTCTAAGAAAGAACCGCCCCACATAGGTCACCAGGTTCATGGTGGACCTTGCAAGAAAATGTGTGGAAGGAATGCAAATGAATTGAGTGAGTTACCTCATCAATGAACTCGAGAAAGACTGACATGAAGCCTAGGATATGGGATACGAATTCCACTTTAGCTGGTTGGTTTTTTTAATTGCATTTGTTGCTTGGAAAATGCCTGAAGGAGTCACCTTTCTAGAGATTGAATCATCATATTCGTTGGCTGCTGGGTTTTATACCTTTTGGTACACCAACGACATGTTGAAGCAATGGAAATCCAATGTTTTGTTCCATGTGTATTGTTAGCAACTAAAGGTTTTCATCGAGTCATTCCCGTGCATGACACTGTGCACCCTACACCAGTATAGAACGATAGACAAATTTTGTGCAGATCCACATTTTATCTATATCACTTCATGTAGAGATGATAGCAAGGAAGAGTTATAGTCATATTACAAGCTGAAAGATGAAGACATGGAGAAGATCATGAAGGAATGGCTGGAGGAGTTCCTTGAACCTGTTGCTGATGTAGAACTCTCCGACACTGACATCATAGGAAGCCCCTTGGTCACCCGGGTCAAACATGTTGGACAGTCACGTGGGACAAAGAAGAAGAAGAAGAAGGAAGAAATCTAGGATATAGAGAGTGACGAGGAGGACAATTCCTCTGAAGAAAATGGATCTGGCTTGTTAGGAGGAGGAGACGAAGCAAATGGACAAGGAGGAGGGGATGAAGGAGAAAAGCAAGGCGAAGATACACCATCGAAAGATCCCCCTACTGAAACAGTAACACCGTAGAAAAGGAAGGTTTCTCCGCAGAAACGTTTGGCAAGAAACAAGACATGTGATAGCAAGCCCCAGTCAGAAGCCATGCTCACAGAGGGCGACATCATCTTGGTCCGCGAAGTGATGGATGATGCTTCCAAGGATATCTTGCAGAGATATGGAGTGAAGAAGGAAGAGTTATATGGAAGAGTCGAGAAGGAACCGAAGGAAATACACAAATATATTATGATCTAGGTGGATATCGGTGGCCACCCACCTTTTCCAACTGGCTCAAAACAATTTTATGGAAATTTTGGTAATTTACTATTTTTAGCAGTTTTTCACTTCCAGAGCCGTTTTGAAGCCCTAAATGACATTTTTTGGGAAAACAGGTTTTCAATATGGCAATTCCTTCGATATTTCCCCTAAAATGAATATCCTCTTTGATACCTTTCCAATGGGCTATTATGTGCCTAAAATGGCGATCGTATGCAAAAGTTATGACCCCGGAAAGTTGATGTACTAACTTACCCAAATGGGCCCACATGACTTTTGGCACTTCATCTCCTAGGGTTAGGTTTTTGGATGTCTAGGGTTTTTGCAATTCCTATTTATTGTAAAAATTCCTTCAAATCCTCATTGTAATAATCTTCTTGCGAATGAGTGCAGCCATCACATCTTTTCTCAGAGATAAGCCGCCACCATTCCAACAAGCTTGTTTCTGCTGCATTTTACAGTTTCATCTTATTTCATTATTGAATAGGAAACCAATTTTATTGTATCTCTATTATTTTGTGTTAAGCACCTGTTAATAATTTGTATTCATTTCATTCTTCTCATAAAATCCGGATCAATGGTATCAGAGCGGTTTGCTTCTTGTCATCTTAATGCATGTCCCCAACGAGGTCAGAGTACAAAGAGTTAGGTTTCGAGCTTGTTTCTCTTGAGGAAGAAATCTCTCGCACGCCCAAGAGACCTCTCATGGCAGGAGAAAAGAAATATGATGGTATAGGAAATCCTTTCAAGTTGTTGATTGAGGAAGCCCTCATGCAACAAAAAAACAAGATGATGGATAGTTTTGCGCAAATCATTCGGCGACTACCAACAGGCGATGCATCTTCTTCGAGGGGAGGCACCACCTGCTTCAAGGTACAAATAAAATTTGATATTCCTATTGAAGGTCAGATAGACACAGAGGCTATAGGCAAGTGGTTGAATCTACTAGAGGGGTATTTTTCTATCTATAACTTTTCGAATAAAGAAAAGATTACTTTTACGCTCCTCAAAGTCATTCCCCATGTCAAAGATTGGTGGGAAAATTTCTATGAGCAAAAGGAAATAGAGGAAACCTCGTTATTTATAGTCATGGAAACCTGGGAATCCTTTAGGGATGATATAAAGGAACAATACTACCTTGTCGGAAGCTATGATGACTTGTATACCAAATGGACCGCACGTGGCAAGAAACAGACCAAGCAGTGACATATTTCACAAATGTCTTCCATACCTTGCGCACCAAGTTGGGTATCAAAGATTCAAAGTGACATCTGGTGCTCAAGTATTGTGGTGCTCTGCATAGATACATCCATACCAAAATGGAATTTACGGACATCTCATCCTTGGGCACAGACTACCGATATACCGTCAAAATCAAGCAGAAGCTAAAAAAAAATACATGGCAATTTGGGCCTGGGAAACCCTCACAACAAAAGCTCGAAAAGGGTGGCCCCAAACCATAGAACAAAGGACAGAACAAAGATGGAAAGTATCAGGAAAACCATCCCAAGCCACAAGAAAAGAAGGACACTAGAAAGACAAAGAAAGATACCATGAAGTGGTGCGAATTCCATAAGAGCCCTTGGCATAACATTGATGACTGCCGCTCAAAGAAGTCACTGGTGGCTGAAGTGAAAACCTATGAATCAAATGTGGGATATGACTCTGAGCCAGAACTAGAAAGGGGAAGATGGATCACGTATGTGGAACCCAGTGCCACCGTTGCTACCACCAAGCTCCAGCCTAGTGAACCAGACGAGCCAGAAGAAGGAGAGATCCTATTCCATTCACAGATGTGGGTTAAAGGCACCCTGCTGCACTTCATCATTGATAGCGGTAGCCAGATGAAACTCATCTCAGTAGAGGTCATCAAGTGGCTAGCCCTACCGAAAACACCACACCCACAACCCTACACCATTGGATGGCTTCGCCAATGAAGTGATCTCCGCATTAGCCAACAGTGCCGACTTTCATATGCCATCAAGCCCTTTAAAGATGAGGTATTGTGTGATGTTTCTCCTCTCGATGTTTGTGATGTTATTTTGGGCCAACCTCATTTATGGAAATGTCTTATAGTGTTATTATTACTTTGAACAGGAAATTGTACAGGATACCTGAGGCAGTCCCACCTAGTGTTATTTCCTTGATCTCTACTAAGCAATGCATGAAGGCCATCTCTCAGAAGGGGAAGTTTTTCTTCTTTATGATTCTCTCTTAGAATAAGTGAAATATCACAGCCACATCCAGGCTCTCTGCGACCGACCTCTCCACACAGCATAATAAAGTAGATAAGGTCATGGAAGAATACTCGGATATCTTCTCCTCACCTACCGGGGTACCTTTGCATTGCCAGGTCAAGCACCCCATCAATTTGACCCCCGATGCACCACTACCCAATGGGCCAATCTATCACTGCTCTCTGTTAGAGAATGAGGAGATCAAGCGATAGATCCAAGAACTACTCCACAAGGGGAACATCTATCCCAACTCATTACCAGGCGGGAGCCCAATCGTGCTAGTACAGAAGAAAGATGGAACTTGGCCACTCTGCATTGATTACCAGGCTCTGAATAAAATCACACTCATAAACCAATACCTGATTCCTCGAATCGATGACCTCCTTGATCAACTCACAGGGGCCAAATACTTCAGTAAGATTGATCTAAATTCTGGTTACCACCAGGTCCCGATAGAACAGACAGATGTATGGAAGACTGCCTTCAAGTCAAAGGAAGGACTTTTTGAATGGTTGGTCATGCCCTTTGGATTGACAAATGCTCCAACCACTTTCATGAGGATGATGGACGATATCCTCCAACCACTTTCATGAGGATGATGGATGATATCCTCCAACCATTCACCAATACTTTTGTAGTGGTGTATCTGGATGACATTCTCATTTACAACAAGACTTGGGCCGAACACTTGCAACATATTCAATAGGTTCTACACACCCTATAGCAACACAAGCTATACACCAACTTGGAAAATACTCCTTCGAGATGGAAATGGTCCATTACCTGGGATACATCGTTGATCAACATGGCGTACATGTGGATCCAGCCAAGATCCAAGTTATCCGTGACTGGCCAGCCCCAACCACAGTCACTAAGGTTTGTATCTTCTTGGGGCTTGCCAATTTCTACTGTAGTTTCATGTTGGGATTCTCCCATATTTCATGGGCCCTCAGCCAAATAACCAGAGGTGGTGGTGAGGAGAAATTTGCGTGGGGCTAGTCCCAACAACGAGTGTTCAATGATTTGAAGTAGTGCTTGGCTCAGTCCCAATACTTTCACTACTAGGCCTATAGAAACCCTTTGAGATCAAGACAGATGCTTCAGACAATGTTGTGGGTGTTTTTCTCACTCAGCACGGCCACCCCGTGGCCTATCATAGTGAGAAATTATCCGATGTTGTCCGTAAGTACCCTTCTTATGACAAAGAAATGTACTCCATTGTGCAAGCCTACCATGAATGGAGACATTACAATCTTGGGAAGGAGACAGTCATACACATTGATCATAAGCCACTGCATTTCATGTAGACACAAGGAAAATTGCAGAATGACCGCCATCAATAGTGGTCCACATACTTGCAACAATTCCACCTCAACATCAAGTATAAAATAGGAATCACCAATTGCGTCACTAATTGCCTCAGCAGACCGCTAGTCGCGAAACTCACCATGGTGCTATAATCTTGTGGCCATGAGACCTCTGGATGGCCCCAACTCTATGAGATAGACACAAACTTTGCCACCACCTACCAAATGTTGGGTGCAAATGTAGTTGTCGATAATTTCCATATTTAGGATGGGTTGTTCTGTCATCTGGGCCATATCTGTGTTCCATCAAGTGAGTGAGAAAATATGATCTGGGAAGCCCACTACAACTGGGTGGCAGGACACTTTGACGTCGAAAAGATAGTGGTGATGCTACAAAAACATTTCTACTGGCCAAAACTTCGACAGGAGGTCAACAATTATATCAGGTCCTGCACTGCCTGTGCTATTGCCAAAATGTCCACTAAGAAATAGGGCCTGTACACCCCCCTTCCTACTTCTAACAGGCCATGGAAATCCATCTTGATGGACTACATGTCGGGCCTCCTGTCCACCAAGTGGAGAAATGACTGTGTTTTTGTGGTTGTTGATCGCTTTTCTAAGATGGCGATTATGGTTTCCTGCAAGAAGAGCATCAGAACAGAGGCCACTACCAAGATCTTCTTTGAACGAGTCTGGGTACATTTTGGACTCCCTCAAACCATTGTCTCAGATCAGGATAGATGATTTCTCAACACATTTTGGTCGAGCCTCTAGTCATTGCTAGACACCAAGCTGACCAAATCCATGACCTTCCACCCCCAAAAAGATGGCCAAACTGAGGTCGTAAATCGAATGATATCCTTCGAATGTATAATTCCAAGCACCCTTGCGCATGGGATAAGAGCCTTCCCTATGTCCATCATAGCTACAACTGAGCTCTGCATAGCTCAACCAACCACAACCCCTTTCAGGTGGGGTTGGGATTCCAACCATGGGGTCCCATAGATGTTGCACTTCCCCTTGTGGTCACCTCAACCGAATCATCTCTTGCTCCAACTGAAGATGACAAAGCCACTCGATTCATTGAGTAGATCTAGCACATCCACTAGCAGGTTTAGGATATCCTACAAAAGTCCAATGACAAGTACAAGTAGCTCCATGATCAACATCGGGTGCCACATAAGTTTCAGGAGGGCGACAAAGTTTGGTTGCACTTGCAGAAAGAACGCCTTACATGACCCCATTGAAATATTTGCCCACTTTGTTACGGGTCATACACCATCACCAAGGCCATGGGGGATAATTCTTTAGAGCTCAACATTCCTCCTTTCCTTTGCCTGCAGCTAGTGTTCAATGTGGATCTCCTTCGCCCTTATTTCCCACCACTATTGGACACCTCAGAAGTAGCAGAACAACTATCACCAAAAGATATCAAACCCGAATGCATACAACAAGCATCCCATGATTAGATTGTGGACACAAAGATCAAGGGCACTCAACAACAAAGGATCCATCTTTATTGAGTCGTCAAAGCAAGGCAACTCCTGCACCAAGGCAAGTGGCTCACCCGGGGCCAAATTCAACAGAAATTTCCTCATCTGATGGGGGAACTCAACACAATTGATACCATTTCTTTCTAAGGAGGGAGGATTGATACAAGTGGATATTGGTGGCCACCCACCTTTTCAAACTGGCTCAAAATGGTTTTCTGGCAATTTTGGTAATTTACTATTTTTAGCAGTTTTTCACTTCTGGAGCCATTTTGAGGCCCTAAACGATGTTTTTTGGGAAAACAGGTTTGAAATATTGAATTTCCTTCGATATGTCCCCTAAAATGAATCTCCTCGCCGATACCTTTCCAACAAGCTATCATGCGCCTAAAACAGAGACCGTATGCAAAAGTGACGACCCCGGGAAGTTGATGTACTAACTTACCCAAACGGTGCCCACATGACTTTTGGCGCTTCATCTCCTAGGGTTAGGTTTTTGGATGTCTAGGATTTTTGACATTCCTGTTTATTGTAAAAATACCTTCAGAACCTCATTTTAATTATCTTCTTGTGAATGAGTGCAACTGTCACATCTCTTCTCATACATAAGCCGCCACTATTCAAGCAAGCTTGTTTCCACTGCATTTTACAGTTTCAGGTTATTTCCTTATTGAATAGAAAACCAATTTTACTGTATCTCTATTATTTTGTGTTAAGCACCTGTTAATAATCTTTATTCATTTCGTTATGCTCATAAAATCTGAATCATATTCAATTGATCCGTGTAGTACCTACTGCACCTTCCTCGTCACAGATTGCAGAATTGGGGGATGAACCAGCCCAATTACAAAGACTTGCAGATGCAATAGAGGCTCGACTTTAGAAAGTCCAAGAAGAGAAGGAGAAGGCTACAGAAGCCTTGAAACAAGATAAAGAGGAAGTCTTATACCAATTATGAGTAGCGCGGTATATTTTAACCGCGTATGAAAGTGAGAGAGAAGAGTTTTGGGTGATGCTCTAGGAGAACAAAGTGAAGCTACAGAGAGAAAACGAGAAGTTGCTCGCAGAATGGGTTGTATTCAAAGAGGTAGTGAGTAAATCATGCCACTCTATGCCAGGCTTGGCATAGGAGGAACAGGATTTGGTCGAGGTTCAAGTGGCGAAGCTTCCTGAGACCATTCAACAGCTTCAAGCGAGGATAACGAAGTTGGAGATCCAAGCAGTACCGATCACCCCTTAGGAAGTGCGCGATTAGAGGGAAGAAACTGCCAAAAATAGTAATATAGATAAGGGTCCTCGCCTCAGAGTGTAAACAACTGAGTGATAGAAGTGTGCAGACATATGAACGCCTCGTAGAAGATCTAGAGCTAAGGAAACTGGAAGCGTAACATAAGGCATTATCCGTACAGGCACAAATGAAGCTGCTCACTACAGTTGAAAGAATGAAGAGGTCCGAGGAGCAGTGTGCGGTATAATAATAGATTATTTTCATCCAGGGCAGAGTAATGGAAATCACACAACAACTGGAACCGATGCAGGACTTTGAAGAGATTGAGGGACAGGGCTCGCAACTGAACCAAGTGGTTGCGACAACAAAACAACACCTGGAAGGGCGTGTTATAGAGAAAATGATCCAAGATCTCGTTGAGCAGGAGGCTCGGTGAAGCAGTAAGTCGAGGTAGCTTGAGTGAATCTCGAGGCCTTCGAAGTGAGATTGACCAGAACTGAGTGACTCGGGACGATTCATAGGTGAGTGTTGGGGACCTGTTGGCCCTCGACCAAGTTTTGAGGAAACATTGGTCAGGTTTGACCACTTTTTGGACTTCGACATGCTAGTTGAAGATGGAGCAGCTAGGTTGAGTTGAGATCGTATATCTCACTTATTTTGCAGGCTATGTGGACCTAGCAAGGGGTTCCTTAAGGTTTTTGTAATAGGTTATGGGATGTCGGCCCATGGGTTTACCCATGATTAAGGCTTATTGTAAAAGTATAAATAATTAAGCATGTAGGGTAGAAATAAAGAAGGGACTTAGAGTGAAGTCTAAGTGGCTGAGTGCAAGTAGTTTTGAGTTTCTTTGTGACAAAATGTGTATGCAAGGCTCTGTGCTTGATAGATGAGTTGGTGATCTAAAAATGAAGAAGACTTGATAAACTTGATTAAATTAATTGCAAGTTAAATGTTATGTGTTTAAAGCAACTGGATCAATTTGCAACACATAATAAAGGATTACTTATGTAGAAATAAACATAGACAATAGCATAAATCATTGAACATCAGACATAAAC
>JASDQU010378458.1:0-11286 GCA_032191745.1 Picea mariana | reverse complement strand
TTTTTTATTTTTATTTTTATTTTTTCTTTCTGCGGAGTTATACTCTGGTCTAAAGAATACTGTAAAGAGGAAATGCCCAAATGCTTAACCAGAAAGAAATGTGTATTTACTTGGCAACCCGAACACAGTTGCATGGTAATAGATCTTGTCTGTTTTAATTTTTTTATGTTTTTGTCCCCAAGGGTTAGGTATTCAAGGGTTCTACAGACAAGGATTTGCCCTCTCTGATATACGTGCGAGGTCCAATAGTAGTACTCGACCCGATATCTCAGGGCACTAACTAAGGAGGATAGACCGTACCCTTAGCTATACTACCCGACTACCCAAGTACTAGAGAGTATCTTCCCAAGTGATGTTCTCGGTGACACTATAACAGTCAAGTGACCGATCGATTTATCTAAAGAGGGCTTCAGGTAATCTAGGTCAATCCGTACACAGGTGTTGTTTGATGCGCTACCACTCGAAGGGGTACCGACAGGGGTTACAAGGGTGGCCAACATATGTGCGCTTAAGTACCACTTGTATTTCCCGCGTGTATGAATCCCTCAACCGTGGGTTTATGCGCGTAATGACAGATCTTTGTGGCTTAAAGAGGCCGTAATACATCTCTACTCTGAAAAAAAATTTAACCCACACTTTCTGCCGATTAAAGTGCTATGATACCACTTGTAATATACTAGATATAAAATGTATGCAGAACATAAATAAAATGCTAGAAATGGCAAAATAACAACAATATAACTAGAACATTCACCACAATAATAACATGAATAACACTTTGAATCTGAAAGCAATGTTCACGGGCCTCTTCGAGGGGGCAACCTCCAGTTGAGCAGAGCTCTATTACAATAACATCCAAGCTGTGGTTCTCATACCCTCGACTCCTATTTATACTAAAAAGAAGCATCTAGAGGAAGATCCTTCTAGAAGCGGAAGCTTCTATTAGGTCTTCTTACATCTACCTTATTCTATTTTATTGAAAGGCCTTATTAATATTGACCTTTATTACATCCGAATATATTGTTCTACCTATGTGCGGGTTAGGACCCTAACATCCAACCTTAGAAGAATGCCCAAATACCT
This sequence comes from Picea mariana, assembly GCA_032191745.1. Classification (NCBI taxonomy): domain Eukaryota; kingdom Viridiplantae; phylum Streptophyta; class Pinopsida; order Pinales; family Pinaceae; genus Picea; species Picea mariana. The sequence continues at coordinate 10,203 of JASDQU010378458.1, read as the reverse complement.
CACAATCACCCCTTGTATAATAAACTCCACTATAGGAATCCGTTCTGGTGTAGAATCCAACCTAGCTCACCCAAAATTTGTGTTGTGGTCACTAACCAAAACACCCAAAGTAGAACAAAAGGTATCTAAGCATGTAAGGCCTCCATCAACCAAGCATTTCTCAACACTCACAAAGAGGAGAKAATAGTCTACAAATGGGTTTTAACTATCTCCGAACCATTTGAAAGAASAYTGTCTTGTACCTCCCCTTGAATACAAGTCGACTCTAACAAATAACCCAAAGCATCCACTATAAAAACATATAAATACATGGTCGAAGGTTTCTCCTTCCTTTKTTCTATCCATCAAAATTTTAGGTTGATGGAGTCTCAAACAATGCTAATTGCTTTGCATCCCATGGCTTGGTCAAAGGGACTAGTTTCATTTCCTAGTTTGAATTATMAAAAACATGCTTCATCTTCACCCTCGATTGGGAGTCAAGCGAGGAAACACGTGGTGGAGGGGATGRTTTCTTATTCATCGGTATATCTATATCATCATCAGACCCCTCAAAGGGTTTATTGAAGATGTATGCTTAGATGCCTCTACATCCTTTTTCTATGCCACCCATTGGGGATTAGTCATCGAGTCATTCCACTCATTGAGTTTGTCATTATTCCATCTTTTAGTATGAGAAACTTTTGACATTGGGTCGACTTTCTTCACATCACTACATTCATTCAAGAATCGATCAATTATTATGTTAGAAGGAGGACCACTACCTCCATAGAGACACCCTACTATTCAATTAAGAATCAAAGGCAACTTTCCAATACATATAGGCTCGAAGCCATTACAACATACTCATTATGAGAATTGAACCCGGGTGGAGAGGATAACAATCATTCCTCACAACCATCCAAGCTACCTTGAAACTTTGGCGAGTAAACTTTAAAATCAATTTGAAGTGTTAGGAAAAAATTTAAATTCACATAAATTATTTCAAGATGCCAAATTGTATTAGAACAAATGACTATTAGGTGGATGGCATGGTAGTAGGTAAATATAACGTCTAAAATAAGCTAGATTAATGGATAATATAAATTTAAAACCGGGAATAGAACCATATCCTCCCTTCTGTTTTGTCGATTAAATTTCTTTACGAATTGAATGCCTGTTTGTTTAGAAGGCTCTACGCAGATTCAACCGAAGAAGAGTATATGCAATATGCATGGCGGGCTGTCGTTGTGGTCGAAGGAGCAGCAGGAGATCTATCGATGTATCCACTGAATTAATTAATATCCATTTCCATCCATATATCCATATCCATGGGCGATTGATTGATTGTATGGAAGCCAAAGAACGAAAACCCTCAATCGGAAATTCGCAATACCCGATCTTTATAACGGATTCCGTTATTTTATTAATACATCCAGGCGTTCGTTCGCTCCGGGATTTCTTCTGCGATTCAGTAAGCAATTAGGGCATTATAGGTGGTGTAAGTTTTTGACTTTATGCTAATCAGTATCGTTTTTGCTGTTGTTAGGGACGAAATTGCAGGGTTCCTGGTGTTGTAATTCATAATTTGCGTCTTGAGCAATTTGGCTAGGTGTTTTACTTTTATTTTCCGGGACATCTAAATGGAATCTTTAAAATCGAGAAAGAAAGGCAGGAAATTGGAGGTAGGGTTTTTTCTTGTCAGACTTGTTTATTTAGTTTTTTTTAGAAAGATTTGTATGTAAATTTGGTATTGAATGGGTGCGTGGTATAGTGTTAAGAAACAGGGAGGTATTTGCAAGAGTTTGTGGACACCATTTTGTTGTTTCGATATGTATGTTATTATGGGTAGAAAATGGAAAGTATATGACAAAATGCAGCCCTTGCTTCCGTTTTGTTTTAAAAGGCACCCACCCCTCCTGTAAAAACACCCTCTTTACTGAAGCTAGCATCTTCTTCTCTTTAAAATACTTGTCTCGAACTTGCTGCTTCAACAATGTATAAGTATCTTGCGTCTGAGCAGGTTAGTAGATCAAGGCAGAAATCCAAGAAATCTAAACGGGAGAGGTCTCCTTGTGTTTCTTCATCTGAATCTTCGGACTCAAGCATGAGTAATCATCGTACAAGTCTAAGAAGAAGAAGTAGAGGAAGAGATTCTAAGAGGAAGAGAGTTAGGAGCAGGAGCAGGAGCACTGATTCCAGTGACCAGCATTCCCGGAAGCGTAAAAGACGGCCTTCAACCACTAGGGCAGGAACTGAGAAGAAGAAAAAAGGTAGCAAAAAGAGGCATAAAGAACACCCTATAAGGCGCAGAGCAAGAGGAAGCAAGCAGCGTTATAGAAGAAGCATTAGTATAAGCTGCAGCTGCAGTGATTCCAGCTGTAGCTATTCAAGTGTGAGTTGTTCTACTTGCAGTAGTTCTCTTAGCAACAGTGATGAAAACAACGGGGAAAGAAGACAATCTACTCGGTCCAAAAAGAGTTCTAATCATCGGGGTTACTCGAAGGAAATAAAACAGAGAGATGGCATGAAAGGACAAGAAAAGAAAGGCTATCCATACAAAAAGGGTGCGGATGAGCTTGGCATTAGAAACCGAAATGGGAAGAAGGTGCATGAGTGCAATGGTAAAGTCAGTAACAGCAGCAAAGTGGTTTGTAGTCCAGAAAGGTTTAAAAAGAAGAAAAGAATCAGAAACCATCTAGAAGAGAGTCACAGTCTATTTGTTCCTGTTGAAAACAAAAAGAAGGTTTTGCCAAACTATTCGAACATGGATGCAGGTCAGTCAGGCAAGTCATCTTCTTGCAATGCAGAGTGCAATGTGGAGGAGCGCATTGATGAATCAAAGGCAGAGGCTTTAGAATTACTTCTGAGGCAGAAAGCTTTGGAAAATTTCAGAAAATTCCGTGGCTGTCAATTTGGGATGGCAGAAGTTTTGCCATCCAATAAATTTGAACAGCCAGTATGTTTGGGTTCTAGAGAGTCTGTTCAAGTTGTTTCTTATACGAGATTCGAAGGCACCAGAACACATGAGAATAATGAGTTTCAACAAGAGTTGAAAGAGCTGACACTTACTGATAGAGTACTGAATGAGCATCGTATAGATAGTAGAAAAGATTGTGAACAGCGTGTTGAAGCATACTCAAGCCAAAGGGAGAATAGTACATTTGGGTCGGACATGGATTTAGTAAGGTTCCAGCCATCAGGTCCTAGGGAGACATGTACTTCTCCTGTACTTTCTAGTCAGATACCTCCAGTCTCTGGCTTTCATGCCGATTGTGATGCAAATACTGCCTCACTGGTCTCAGAGGTTGATCCTTCCAAGTCTGACACTTCTGAAACAATTTCAGCTCAGAATGATGACAATGAGGAGAATCAGCCAGTGAAAATAGCAGACAAGGACTCAGACGTAGCTTGCTTGAATAAACATCAGACATGGAAAACGGAGGTGACTGAGCGAGAGGAGCCTTCAGTCAAAGTATATCAATACTGTACTTTAAAAAAAGAAATTGTATCAGATAATTCTACATCTGATGCAATACAAGTTTGCACATCAAAGAATAAAAATTCTCAAACTAAGATGGCCAAGGCTGATAGAGCTACAGCAGAAAGTTCAAAAGGTTATACTTCTCAAACAGAGATGTATAAATCAGATGATTTCACTACCTCATCAAAAAATCATAGTTCTGGAACTGAGATAATTAAGGATGTTGAAGGCACTGGTGAAAGCCCAAAAGAGGATGCATCTCAAACTGCAATAAAAGAATCAGTAGATTCAACCTTCCAGCAGAAGACAATGTCTGTTATGAGAGGAGGGGAGATGGTGCAGGTTAGCCCTTAAGTAATAAACTTTTAATTTTTCAACCGTAGTTATTGTGGATGTTGTGATTGTTTTGTTTTTATGTAGGCATTGGGAGATTGCATGACAGAGTAAGAGAACCGTGGAATCTGTTAACTTTAGCTAAGAGACATCCGATTGAATTTCAAAGGCTCTATAATATGAACTGATTCAAATCGAGGTATATCAACTTCTGAATAGTAATTTTACTTATTTGTACGTTCATGGCAGGTAAGTTACAAAGTATACATTCCTCAGCGAGCTGCAGCACTGGCTAAAAGACAACTGAAACGATGATGCTGGTAATGTGCATGTGTTTGTGCATTCAATACCTAAAAATATTCGCTTGAATTTTGTAATAAAACAGTAAATTCCAGCTGTAATTTTTATGAGATCTCAAAGAGTCTTAGTTTGACTGTTGTAAGCTACACTTTTTTGAAAGCTTTGAAGGTCTAGACTCTAATGATCATGCTTGGAGAAATATTGTGGATGGCAGGTGTTATGTTGGTTTTGTATTTTGTCTATATTCTATTCACACTTGTATTGATAGCTAACATTTAATTATATATCTAATTAGGCATCAGTTCATATGATTGAGATGCGGCAAAGTAGGGTTTTAATTTATAAGTTTTCAGTTTCATTTCGCATGCCTGACTAAATTTACATGAAACTCTTGCCTCTATTTTGCAATAGTTTTATTTAAAGATGCATAGCATTTTCTATGTCTTCAGTATGTTATAAAGGTCATATTTTTAAATCTGAGAAACATATACAAATATTTCATGGTCATTTTTCTTTTTGTCTAGATGTTGAGTAAATAAACATTTTGGATTATGTACATTAAGTTAACAAGAGTTTCTCCTCCTATTACTATAGTCATTATTGAGAATAATAGATTCCATCACAGTGTGTCACCATGGTTGAATGATAATTTTCAGTCACTCTCCAACATTGTCCTTGTGAAATTGTTCTAGAGTTATTAGTGAGTTATTCTTAGGTAACATTGCGTTTTTACGTGCAGCTGGTAACCCAATGGGACTCAGCGGGACTTGAAACTCCACCGGACTAGAACTAGAAACTTCATGGTGAACTCTGCCTTGAAACAGTCCGTTTGAACAGATTAAGCTAACCCACTGGGCTTTTTGAATGAGATGATATATATGCGTGGTGTGTGTCACTGTGTGTTACTTTTGTCAAGGCATCATAACTCTTGATTGCATGAACTTCATTAACACCTTTCAGTGTTCACATCAATATATTTTTGTAAGCCATACTCTGGCATTTTCTAAAGTCTAATTTTGTCTTTTTTGCATCTTCCATTGTTGGATAGAATGTAGCATTTACACATCATCATAATCTGAAGTCCGATATTGGTGTTTATGCTTCTCCTATGGGTGGATAGAAGGTAGCAGATACACATCAGAGTTTTCCCAAGTGCGATGTTGATGGTTGTGCATCTCTTATGGGTGGAGAGGAGGTAGCATCGAGACATCCATGTTGTCTACAAAATCTACAACATTACCTCATGGATAGAAGCTTCATTTGTTGTAGCCTGTAGAAACACCTACCAATCTTTCGGAGTATATGGACATCTCGAGAAGTCTAGTACCCTTAAAAGTGAAAATCAATTATTTACAACAGCCTCGAGTGTTTACATGATTTTGAACAGACATATGAATGAGATAGAGAATGTATGCGGTTTATTGCAAGTTGTATGTGAGATATTCCCACTTATTTCGTTTTTGTTAGACGAGTCCAATTGTGCCGTGAATGTAATTATGTGGCCTCCTCAAACTTTCCGAACACAGTTTGATATATATATTTTAAAATGCATCTTATATTATATTATTGCTCAATAAAAGAATACATTAAGGTGTACAAATCGATGAGCTAGCCTGCAATTAAACAGATCGCCTCTCTTTACTTAGGCAAGGACCTGGCATGTTTGCCATAGCCCCAATCACAAGAGAGATTACATCCTTATTGAAAATGACAATTCTGGCTGAAACCTGAACTTCACATCCTTCTGTAAATGCTGTAGTCCCTCCCAAATTGAAATGGGAAGCATCACCTTTGAAATTATCTTGTTGTCTCCCTTTCTGCTGAAAAATGACCCCTCTGCTATATTGTCTGATCATCCACTTGTCTATTGAACTAACTTGTTTCCAATGAAGACGGCTGACAAAATGAATGGCATACTTAAAGGCAACCTATTTCCCTGAATACTCAGGCAACTATACACTCCTAGAACACATGCTTGACAGCATCTGTTTTATAACAAATGACAAACATCTGCTGGATCTGAATGGTGGAGTCTATCTATAACTGGTAGGTTCTGGTTGAACACAACCATTCATACACCCTGGTTTTAAAGGACGATGAACTTTTCACATATCTCGAGACAACTAATCCAGCTGGCTTCAAGGAGCACATTCCGACTGTAAATGAGCATGCATACTCCAATGATCATATTCATTATTTGACAATGTTGTGCTCATTTGTTTCTCCTCTCAAATTGCATCATAGTCAGAAAGTAGTGTTAAGTTTTAAGCTTGATTAAATTTTAAGCTTAAATTTGCAGGTACAAACCCTAAATAGGGTGCTACAGTACAAATATCAAAGAGAGAGGATGGCTAGAAACTTTTACACTTGTGCTGCTTGTAGATCTGGGCAATACTGTAGACCTGAGTCTAGATCGACTCACCAAGACTTGGAGAACCTGCCTGACCAAAATGCTAAGACAAACTGAGCCTGGAATACTTCAGATCTGGGCTGGCCGAAAATTTCTGTAGATCTGGGGCGAAACTGCAGTCCAGAAGAAGAAACATTTATAGCAACTGATGGAGGGCTTAGATCTGAGGGCGTTCTTTAGGGTTTGATACTCCTTTGCATGGACTGCCGGAAACCACTTAATGCCTTGAGAAATTCTGCCTCCAACCCTTGGATCGAACCTCTCAAAGATTTTTGCTGGTAGACTATTTCTGCAGATCTAAACTGTGTGATTTTGGAACTGAACTGTGTGATTGCAGATCTGAATTGTGTGATTGCAGATCTGAACTGTGTAAAGAATAATCCTCTTGTCCTTTTATGGTTTCACCTATCCTTCTAGAAGCATCCAGATCTGGTCTTCTTGTTGGGTTAAGTCAAACTTCTAGAAGCATCTTATTTTCTTGGGTTAAGTCGAACTTCTAGAAGCCCCAAAGGGGGTCATCACTTTAAGTTGTTATATTCCTAGGCATGAAGTTCGATCTCTTTCTTTTAATAACTCAATGACACTTTATAATAATATAACATTACAACTTAGGCTTTTAGCCTTTTAATTCTCCATTAACACTTCAACCTTAGTCTCTAGGACTAGGCACAACACTTGCAAGCACATCTTGTCCTTCTTTCAACCTGCATGGTCTTCACCTGCTCATAAATGCTTCATTACATCAATAAGAGGAAGATCTTTATACCTATGTGGTCATTTGACCTTCCTACTTGGTCATATGCTAAAGTGACTCTTAACTAAGAGTGGCCAGCTCCTAGAAGATCACAACAAGATCGAGAGGTCATCCCACATATCAGTCTAGCTCACAGGACTTGTACGTTCGTTCCGACTCTTGCTAAAGTTTACCTTGACTTTTGCACTAGGCTCACAAGGTTTCTTGTAGCATGTCCTTCGTCCTGACTCTTGTCCTGGCTCACAAGGTTTGTACGTTCACCTTGACTCTTGCCATGACTCACAAGATTGGTTGGTTCTCCAAATCTCCCTGGCTAGCTTTAGGGTGGCCACTTAAGGCCTCTCATTGGAGGATGTTTCCTGATGGTGTTATTTTCAACACACCCTCTCAGCCAGGGAGGCATTCTTTGCAACTCCAAGCTTTCTTGTCAGGTGCACAAACTGTTTCAATGGCAATGGCTTGGTTAGGATATCTACTACCTACTCATTTGTTGCTATGTACTATAGCTTGATTATCTTTCTTTGGACCATGTCTCTGATATAATGGTATCTCATGTCAATATGCTTTGACCTATTGTGAAATACCGATTTTTCTGTAAGCTTCAAGCAACTTTGATTATCACAGTGTATAACTGTAGTCTCTAGCCTGTCACCGAATATCCCATAAATCAACTTTCTGAGCCATACTGCTTCCTTGTTGGCATCACTGGCCGTAATATATTCAATCTCGACTGTGCTCTGAGCAATAGATCCATGTTTCCGGCTTGACCATGAAATCATAGCTGATCCTAGACTGAAGCAGTAGCCTGAAGTACTTTTCCTATCCACTGGGCATCCAACCTAGTCAGAATCTGCATAACCATGCAAAAATATACCACCACTGGATGTATACCTTAGACCACAAGTAATGGTCCCTCGAAGATATATCAAAATGTGTTTAGCCGCCACCTAGTGTCTCTGTTTCGGTTCAACCATAAACCGGTTCATTGTGCTGATTGCATAGCAAATATCAGGCCTGGTGTGAATCATATACATGAGTGACCCAATAAGCTGTTTATACATAGTGGGATCTACTAAGTCTGATCCTGTGTTTGAATCATGTAGCTTCCTTAAGTTTGTAATCATGGGGGTTGTTAGAGCTTTGCATTCCAACATTCCAAACCTTTTCAGTACATCTACTGTATACTTTTCTTGTGCCAAGAAGATTTCATCCCGTCTTTGCCAGACTTCCAAACCAAGGAAGTAATGCATTGACCCCAAATATTTCATTTCAAATTTCGAGGTGAGCTCCCTCTTACACCAAGCTATCAGACCTTCATCTCCTATAAGGAAGAGGTCATCCACATAAAACACTAATATAATAGGCTGGTTCCTGGTAACTTTAAAATACAAATTAGCATCAACATCACTTTTATGAAAACCCAAGCTTTTCTGGAATCCATCAATTATTTCATACCATACTCTAGGAGCTTGTTTAAGACCATACAAAGCTTTTCTTAGCTTACATACATGAGAATCCTTGCTATGCAATACAAACGCGTCATGTTGTTCCACAAAGACTTCATGTTCTACTTTTCCATTTAGAAAAGTTGTTTTTACGTCCATTTGATGCAATTTCCAACCAAGTACATAAGCCAAAGAAATGATTGTTCGAATGGAAGTATACCTCGCCACTGGAGCGATTGTCTCATCGTAGTCTATACCTTCCTTTTGTGAGAAACCTCTGGCAACAAACTTGGCTTTGTACTTTTTAATACTACGTGTTAGCAGTAATATTTTCATGAGTAATATTTTGCTTATATAAAGATAATAAGGTATTCTTAGCATCTTTTTGTCCATCTTAATGTCATTGAGGGGTTTTAAAGTCTAAAACTAAGATTTTGAAAAGGGTGCTACAGGAAGTTCCTGTAGCGCACCTAATTTTTAGCAAGAAGTTACCATAAATTCAAGAATTTTCTTGTTTTAGTCATTATATTTGAGAACAGATCCTGGGCAGCCGGAAGGTTATTTTTGAAAAGTGAAAGACAATTTTCTCAATAACGAACTCATCTACAAAAACCTCTTTCCGTTTTTACACATGTGTCATGGTTTGGGAGATTTGAATGAATCTTTACAATTCATTTTTTAGATTCAGAAATTTAAGAATTTTTCCGTTTTAGTCATTATTTTTGGAAACAGATCCCGGGCAGTTGGAAGGTTATTTTTGAAAAGTGAAAAAAGGTTTTTCTCAATAACGGACTCACATACAAAAACATCTTGCTGTTTTACACAGGTATCATGGTTTGGGAGATTCAAATGGATCTTTGAGCATCATTTTCCCAGAATTTCGACAGTTTATTTTTCCTAAAAATTTCCTAGCCACCTCATCATTTCGAATTTGGAATGGAGGTTTTTGGATCCATTTTTCTTGGATCTTGAGAAGAATATAATCTATTTATAAAAGAGGAATGAAAAGAGTAGGGGGGGGGGGAGAGATCCCTGTTTTGGGTTTTCATTGTAAAACTTTCAAAAGTTATTTTTGCTTATATTTTCCTATGTAAAGATATCGGTTGCTTATGAAACCAATGGTTAGTGTGTGTTTCTATTCTCTGTTTATCATCTCTTTTACTTCATCTTGAACATATTTTGCTGTTTTATGATATATGATTGCAAATTTGTGCTGAGAAGGTTTCTTTATAGGATATATTGCTATCTTTGCCACATAAATGTTTAAGCCTTTTGAATCTTATTTGGAAAGGGTTTCTGAGTAATGATTCATTCTTCTACCGAGTTTCCCTAAATGATCTCATTGGCTTCTCTGCTCCCCAAACCCTCAAGCTAATTGGTTACATCAAGCATATGAAGGTCATCATTCTCGTTGATAGTGGAAGCACCCATAATTTTATTCATCGCCGCATTGCCCAAGAAACTAATTGCTATATCCGTGCAGTCAATAATTTCCAAATCA
>JASDQU010378455.1:0-11211 GCA_032191745.1 Picea mariana | reverse complement strand
ACCTCACTAGTAGACTTCAATTCACATGCATGTATCTCCACCTAAGGACGGATCTTTCCCTATATCCAAAGCTTTTGAATTAACTAGGAAACAATCCATTTTGAGATGTTAACTAATCCCTTCCTATCTTCAAAGTGTGGGCTTCCTAAAATGCATAAAATCCATTTTCTTCAGTTTATTCTTCACCACTATCAACATCCAATGGATCTTCAACAACATATACATCTCCTTTAATAAAGTCAAGAGTATGAGATATGTGACCCATCAACATACATATTTGACAAAGACCCTCTTTTGGAGAAAAAGAGGGTCTTCGTCAAATATATATTATGAGAACCAAAGAAACCCTAGGTAGGGTTATGATACTAAAAACATGATCTGCATAAACAATGAACGACATTATTATTGAATTGTACAAAATTACAATGAGGGTCCTCACTCTTATAAAGATATTGAGTTACCAAAACCCTAAAAAATGAAAACCCAAACCTTTTAACCTAAAGTCACTAAGGTGAATTTATTACATGGGTAAGCCTTATATCTCTAATTACCCCCCCATAAGGCGTACAATGATAAAAAATAACAAACTGAAATCAATTACATATATTGAATGTAAAAGACATAAATTGAACACTAAACATCGTTAACATTCTTTAGAATCTTCTTATCTGAACACAATTCCTGGGCCATTTGAGTTCCATCAAGCTTCCTTATAATCTTCGTAATGATGTAGCTGCTAAGATGAATTCTCGATTTCTCAGATTCCACCTCCTCAAACTCCTGAATCATGAATCTCTCGAAGTCAATTACTAGACAACAATCCATATGCATGTCGCGTAACCTCACTAGTAAACTGTAAACTGTAAAATTTTAACTAACTAGGAAAAAATCCATTTTGAGATGTTAACTGATCCCTTCCTATCTTCAAAGTGCAGGCTTCCTAAAATGCATAAAATCCCTTTTCTTCAGTATATTCTTCACCACTATCAACACCCAATGGATCTTCAACAACAAATACATCTCCTTTGATAAAGTCAAGAGTATGAGATATGCGACCCATCAACATATATATTTGATGAAGACCCTCTTTAGAATTTGCATTATTAGGGTTCTTCCCTTTGGAATTTATCAAATTATTAGCTTTTGTACCCTCAAAATCCAGTCCATAATTGATAGGATTTTTCCTTGTTAGTAGATTCTCCATGAAATTCATATTCTCTTCTTTGTTTTAGCTTGAAGATATTTAGAGCAAGAAAAAAAATGTTTCCACAAGCTTCAATATCCATTAAAAACTCTAGGAATTCATCAACTGAAACTCTTTCCTCCAACTCTAGAATCTGAGAACAAGAAATGCATGACAACTTGGTAGTGACAACAATATTTTTGTACGGTTCTATGAGTGGCAACACCTATTGGATCAATAGCTACATAATTTAAACTAGGCGGTTCATGATGATGGTGACTTTATTTTGAAATGGTGGCTCTTCCAAATCGTTACACAGTGGCCTTATATGTACGACAATTGTTATATATAGGTATGAGCATCGTCTTAATTTCAAGTGGTTATCTCCATATATCCTTTTTACCAATCGTGGCTCATGCAAATAAAATAAAATAAATAACAATGGCTTCCCTGACAACTACACGATTCCATTTCACTGCCTCTGCAAGAAGGCCTTGAATTTATTTGATAAACTGAAAGAATACCATTTTTTGCAAGAAAATTTTATTACCATCAACTAGGTGTTTTCCTTTTGGAGAAAAACACCTACGATGGCATCCTTGAAAGAAAAACAGAAAAATTGGAACTCACTAGCACAAGAGACTTCACAATGGATTCCTTTATGGCTTCTATTGGCCCTTGACCAAGTTTTGAGGATCCTTGGTCACGTTTGACCTATTTTTGGGACTTCGATGGGATGTCAAAGGAGGAGTGCAAGGCGAAGCGGAGGCCGCAGGATCTTAGCCCCTTTTTAGGGCCTTTTTGGGTTTTTGGGCTATGTAACGGGTATGGGAATTTCAGCCCATGGGTTTACCCATGCTTAGGCCTATTTTTTAATGTATAAATAGAATACTAGGCGATGTAAGTAGCGACCAATGGTTGAGTGCTAGTACTGGCTATGTGCAAGAAGATGTGATTAAGACTTGCAGAGCTAAGTGCAAGTCATCTGTAGTGCTTTGTGCGCAGACTATGTGAGGCTCTGTGCCTATATCTACTTGGGGAAAGAGGATCTGGTGAAGTGCGCACATATCTCATGTCCTATGCAGAGTAATGTTATGATGCTTTGTTCCTATAAGACGCTTGACAGAGATAATAAAGAGAAGAAGAGTTGGTGGACGTAGCCCCAGGGTGGGGGTGAACGACGTATATCATGTGTTGCGAATGCTTTGTGCTTTATGGTTTCTCTCTTGTTTATATGATTGAATGCTTAGTGCAATTTTAGATGATAGATGAATCTGATATGATAGTTTAGTGCTGAATAATGTGAATGAATGCTAGATGTGATCTCTATGTGTGTGCTTTGTGCTTAAATTTGTTGGATCTGTGTGAATACTTCCCTGTGAACTAAAGCTTAATACTAATCGACTGTAATAACTAAGTGCTCTGTTAAGGTGTTACAATCATAGATCTGTGTCCCACCTAAGGTTGCATACACTGGATTCCTACAACCACCCCTACCTCTACCTTGGGTGAGACTTCATCTTCTTCGCAGGTGTTTCCGAAAGGGTTGGTAGTTAGGGTTTTGTTGGTGTGTTGTTGTAGCGTTGAACCCCGGCCCAGATCTGCCCCTATGCCAACAAATGGTTCTGTTGCTGGGACCTGAAACTGTGATTGCTGGAAACTAAGGAGGAAGAATCTATGTGCGAAGATCTGACCTGAAACTGTGATTGCTGGGAATTGAGGAAGAAGAATCTATGTGCGAAGATTTGACCTGAAATTGTGAAAGCTTTGTGCGTATATCTGTTTCCCTAGTGCGTAGTACTCTACTTGGATTGTGAAGCTCTGTGCTAAGAAGAGAAGTCTGATTTGAAGAAAAGAGGCAAGATTTGAACGATTTTGTGCTTTGATAGAGGTAAGAATAGTGAAAAGTTTTAGATCTGGAAGATTTGTGCTCTGCCGAAAGTAAGATAAGTGGAAATTTTTGTTTCAAGAATATGGATCTAGGAATGTTTGATAAATTTTGTCCTAGCCTAAAAACTAGGGCACAATAGATGAAAGAAGATTTGATATGAGTAGATTTGATAAGAATAATGAAAGATATGTTATTCCTATGCATAGAAAGAATGTTTGGACTAACAGATGGATGCAGGATCCTAGAAATAATTTTTTGCAGGTTAGCTACCATGATCCTAGTGCGCAGTACATGAAAGGATGGGGATCATTTAAGATAAAGAGAGGGTTAACTCTTTGTTACAATTGCAGAAGACCGAGACATATTGCTAAGGATTTTCTTGGTAGAAGATCTAGTTGTATTTGTTGTAAATCTATGGATCATGAAGTTTTGGATTGCCCTAGAATGGTTGCTAATATTGAAAGAATGAATATGGAACAAGTAGACCCTAAGAAAGGTCAAGAAACTGAGACCATGGCAGAACCCTAGAAGGAATCAGAGACTGTACTATTACAGATGAAAGAAACTCTGAATGACCACAGAGATACTAATCTATCAGAGATATTAAAAGAGAAAGAGAAATAGATGTAAGAATAGAAGAATTCGAGATTGACTGCACTCTGGATGAAGAAACATAGGTGAATATTATGATAGAAAGAACTTGGGAAATTTTAGGAAAGCTTGTTATGATTCCTTCAATGGGAGGAATAAGATTATTTAGAGGAAAGATGATAACCCTATGTGGAAGACTTACCCAGATATCTATGAGTTCTCATGGAACTTTGACATAAGAAGATTTTGAGGTTGTTAAATTTGTTGATAATAGCGCCCCATTCGCTATATTACTAGGAAAAACCTGGATTGAAAGGGATCAGGCCAGAAGGAAAGAAGAAGAAGTCTTAGAGAAGAAAAATAAAGAATTCAAAGATTTCATGACTAGGAGGATCGCACACTTGATTGAAGAACAAGAGAATAGATCGAAGATATTTAGAACTAGAAACTTGGATATCGAACTTGAAAGAACACAAGAAGACTTACAGAAGATTGAAGCACCTACCCCTGATAGAGAAGAAGTATTTCCCTTGAATCCTAGGAAATAATCTCAACAACGCGAAGTTACTATGCCAAGAGGAGATAAGAATCAAAATGGAAAGAGGAATATTGAGACAAATCTCACTGGAAAGTAGGCTAGAAAACTAAGCAAGAAGAGATCAAAGATTGAAAAGTTACAAAAGGTTCTAGAGGGAACTTCACAGAAGGAAAATTTACAAAACTGGAACTTTGTCGGGATATCAGAACAACGTCACATGGCACTTCGCCATGGCGAAGCAATATATCCTTTGGGAACAGTATAAGCATTAGACCGATACCCCGAATGGTTAGAACAACATTTATGGTCAAAAATCCCGCCATCAGACCGTTGGGACCACGTTGTAACGAACCGAACTAAATTAATGAAGGTCTCTTATCCGTTGGGAAGATCCGTTATGTTGCTGTCTACTTATTCCATCAACTGTTGCACCGAGAACACTTTTGTGAATTGTATCAGAGAGAAATCATTGCTACCGCGCTGTGATTAGTAAGATTGACACTAGTTCTATTGTTTTGCGCACTCATTCATCCATCCGATCTAAGCGTGTATGTCAGATGAGCTCAGCGCCGCAGAGAAAATCGTCGAAGACGTTCTCATCGATCTCATGGCTGAGAAAGTAATATCTACAAGTATTCAAGCATCATCAATGAGAGGAGTACAAGCCTCTCCGTCAACCACTCGTGGATCCGGACAATCCCGAGTCATCACAGAAAAGAGAACCAAGAACAAAGATAACATAGCAAATGCAAAGCAAATTCCGACCATCTTACCCGACTACATCCCGCCTCTAGCCGATGCGGTGAGTCGTGATAGTGTGCCGAGAGATTTTGAATACACCATGGTTACTGCGTACCTCCCGAAGGGGATACGTGCAGATCAAGCATAACAGGACAAGATCACAACGCTGAAGTTCAATGAATTCAACTTAGGAGACCGCAAGAACCATAATATGCTTGCCCCGTATAAATACTTGATCTGGACGAAGGGGAAGAACTCGAAGATAATCCCCTAGCCATGGACAATGAACCTCGCGTAGTCCACCTTGTTGAATGTAATGAAAATCCCACACTTTGGAAGGCACCAGAAAGTTAACGTCTGTGTCAAGAACTTACTTTCATGTTACCATGGAAGCTACTTATGGCTAGATCGTTGTATCACAGTCGACCTGACGTTGATCCATAGGATCACCGGATTAAGTATGCAAGGACCTCACGTGCATGACTTCTATCCAGGGAAAGCCATAGATCGCGCATTAGCATAAAATATCAAGGATACATACGACGATGTTTAGAAGGGGACACGAGGCTACAAGGTAGCTTCCATCTAGAATGACGCAGTGTGCCTAGCATGCCAATTAATAGAAAGAAGGTTAGTAAGGAAGAACAGACACAGGCAGGTCACAAGATTTTTCGTTGACCTTGTAGGGAAATGCATGGAAGGCATACGGATGAACTTGGCGAAGTACCTAGTTAATCAGTTGGAATTAGACTACCGTGAAGCACAGGATCAGGGCTACGAGTTCCACTTTAGATATCTCCTAATCATCATCACGTGTATTTCTTGGGAGATGCTGTAAGGTGCGACCTTCCTGGACATTGAGTCGTTCAAGTCGCTTGCTGTGAAGTTTGCCATGCTTTGGTACCCAAGAGACATGGGAAAAAAGTGACAGTTGAACGTAGTCTTTCACACATACTATCTCCAGTTGAAGAGGGTTATCAAAGTTGAACCTTGGATGAATCTGAACACCTTGCAGCGGTTCTGACCCCTCATGAAGTTCCGTGCATATAAGCACTTCATATATATTACTTCGTGAGTAGACGAGCATAAGGAAGAGCTTCAGTCGTACTACAAGTTCACAGAAGAGGAACTTGAGGAGATAACTAAGGACTGGTCAACAAACTTCCTTATTCCCACTAACCCTGCAGAGATATCTGATCATGAACTTGATAGCCCAGAGGCCACTCACAAAGAACATGAAACATATGGAACCAACAGAAGGAAGAAGACTGAAGAAGTCCAAGACTTAAGAAGCGCCTCAGAAAAGACTGCTTCAGTATCACCTGGATGAGGGGGTGATGACGAAGTAGAAGAGATAAATGGCAAAGAAGATGAGAATAATCAAGACGAAGTAACACCGGCTAGAGACGAGGTTGATCCCTTGAAGAAGAGGAATTTTTCTCCCCAAAACCCTCTTCCTAAAAGAAATCCAGAGCCACCTCGACCAAGATGCAGATCGTGCTCACTGTTGATGACTTTGACTTCATCATCACAGCTATAAATGACGCCTCCCAGGAAATGTTGCAGAAACAGGAAACTAAGCAGGAGCATATGTACGACAGAATCGAGGTCGAACTCCAAGGGGTACAACAGGCCCTTCAGTCTAGTCGCGCAGTCTCCAATGCGCCCCTGCCATCGGGAGAACTAGAGTTGGGAGATGAGCCAGCCCAACTCTGTCGACTAGTTGATGCGACCAAAGCTCGCATTCGTCGCGCACAAGAAGAAACTGAACAAGCTACCCAGGCCCTGAATCAAGTGCAAGAAGTACTCATAGAACAATGTCAACTTGCAGAGCAGGAGAAGGTTTCTCTCCAGACCAAGTTTGAAGAGGAGAAAGCACAAATTCAACAAGAAAAAGAATAGTTGCTTGCACAACAACTCGAAGTGAAAGAAGCAGTCAACATAACACTTCGCTCTATGATGGGCTTAGAGACAAAGGCATAAGACCACGTTGAGCATCAAGTAGAGTAGCTCACGGAAGCTATCCAACAACTACAACAAAGAATAGAAGACTTAGAGATCTGCGCAGTGCCTGACACTCCGTAGGATGTGAGGGATCAAAGAAATGCAACTGCCTGAAGCACAGTTGAAAGAATCAGGGCCCTCGCCATGGAATGTAAGAAAATAAATGATCGTAGTACCCATACTTATGAGCAACTTACTGAGAATCCATAATTAAAGGCACTAGAGTCACAACTCCAGAAGGCAAAGCAACAAGCATAAACAATATAGGTGCAATTGAAGCTCCTATCAGCTGTTGAAAGGATGAAATGATCCCAAGAGAAGCACATCACTCAACAACAGGTCCCTCCACACCATTCAGAGCAAAGTAATGGAAGTGACTCAGAGGTTCCAACCTATACAGGATGAGACTTTCCAACTTTTCTCCGATATCAAAGGCCGAGGAGTAGAACTGGAGCAAGTCGTCACTGCAGCTGAAAAATGCTTAGAGGGACCTGTCAACGAAGTTGTTATCCAAGATTTTGTTGAGAATGAGGCCATGGCACAACAACAGGTCGAAGCAGCTTGAGCCAAGATCGAGGATTTTGAGGCAGAATTACCCAGATCAGAGTGACTCGGGACGAGTCACATGTGAGTGTTTGGGGCCTGTTGGCCCTTGACCAAGTTTTGAGGATCCTTGGTCATGTTTGACCTATTTTTGGGAATTCAAAAGGCTGTCAAAGGAGGAGCGCAAGACGAAGCAAAGGTTGCGGTATCTCAACCCCTTTTTAGGTCCTTTTTGGGTTTTGGGGCTATGTAACGGGTATGGGAATGTCAGCCCATGGGTTTACCCATGCTTAGGCCTATTTTTTAATGTATAAATAGAAGACTAGGTGATGTAAGTAGCGACCGATGGTTGAGTGCTAGTACTGGCTATGTGCAATAAGATGTGATTAAGACTTGCAGAGCTAAGTGCAAGTCATGTGAAGTGCTTTGTGCGCAGACTGTGTGAGTCTCTGTGCCTAGATATACTTGGGGAAGGAGGATCAGGCGAAGTGCACGCAGATCTCTTGTCCTATGCAGAGTAATGTTCCGATGCTTTGTGCCTGTAAGACGCTTGAAAGAGATAATAAAGATAAGAAGAGTTGGTGGATGTAGCCCCAGGGTGGGGGTGAACCATGTATATCCTGTGTTGTGAATGATTTGTGCTTTATGGTTGCTCACTTGATTATATGATTGAATGCTTAGTGTGATGTTAGATGATAGATGAATCTGATATGATAGTTTAGTGCTGAATAATGTGAACGAATTCTAGATCTGATCTCTATGTGTGTGCTTCATGCTTAAATCTATTGGATCTGTGTGAATACTACGTTGATCTATTGTTAGGGTTTAGATGTGATGTGAACTAAATATTAATACTAATGGAATGTAATAACTAAGTGCTCTGTTAATGTGTTACAATCATAGATATGTTTCCCAGCTAAGGTTACAGACACTGGAGTCCTGCAACCACCCCCGCCTCTACCTCGGGTGAGACTTCATCTGCTTCGCAGGTGTTGCCGAAAGGGCCGATAGTTAGGGTTTTGTTGGTGCGTTGTTGTAGCGTTGAACCCCGGTTCTTCCCCTGTGCCAACAAATTCAAAGGATAACTTCCCATCCTCATCCCAATTGAAATCAATATCTTTCTTAAGCAACATGATTATGGTCTTAGTTATTTTAGAAAAAAATGGGATAAATCTTCAGAAAAAGTTGATTTTGTCAAAAAATAGTTGCAGAGCTTTCTTATTTCAAGTGAAGGGATTTGTTTGATACCTTCAATCCTTTCAGGGTCAACCTTTACCCATCCTTTCAAAATACATTCCCAAGAATCTTTCCTTCAAGAACCCCAAATATCAACTTCTTTGGGTTCAATGATATTCCATACTTGCAACATCTTTCGAACACTTGCTTAAGATTCCCAACATGAGAATTTATTTATTTTGAAAACACAGTGAGATCATCTTGATATATCTTGATTGTATTTCCCATAATATCTCTAAATTCATATTCTATGGATCTCTAAAAGGTGTAATCTGCATTAAGTAAAACAAAATGCATCCTTAAATCCTCAAAATTGCCCCAAGGTGTGGTAAAAATAAGTTTATGTTGATCATCTTCATTCACCCCACTTGGTTGTTTATGGTGTGTATATATGTCTTCTTATTGTTTGGATATTTTCATAATACAAAATCATTTAATTTATCAGCCTAGAGTCTTGTATGATCCTGTGAGGCTCTTAGTGCAACATACACAGAAAAAGGAGTTTGCCACTAGTGTGCAATTTAATCTATTTGATAGAGAAATTAAATGGAAACCATTGTAATCATAAATATAACTAAAGCATGAAAAATGGAATTGACAATATCCTTAATCCCCATCCTAGTTTGTGGCATCTCATATAGTCAAATAATGAATAACTAAGATTATAATCTCATTCTCTAGTTTTTTTCACCAAGTGAGACCAAGAACATACTAAGTGATTCCATACCACACTAATCTCATAAACTAAAATAGCATTCTAGATTGAATCTAGTTATATAATCAAACTACAATTAAAAGGTAATTCTAAACTCTATTCTAATACTGAAACATAAATCTACAATAAAAGAATCAATGACATTCTCAATCTCTACTCAACTAGTGGCACTTCATATGTTATAGTCACTCGAAACTATATCCATAACTCAACATTATTCTATGCATACTAAGTACTTAGTTGAGAGAATAATGATCCTATAAAACCTCAACTCTGTAACATACTAGTTCCGTAGTATCATGATTATGTAGCATAATCTACATAATTAGAATGAGACAAAGAATTGGAATAAAAACACAATAAACTGAAAGTAAACATAACTAGAGGACTAAGCTACATCATAAAATAGAACCAAAGAATAGCATGTTGAAAATAGATACTAATATATAGGAAAATACAACAAAATTCCTTACCTCAAGTGGGCCCCATCAAGGCTTGGCCTGTGCTTGGTCTTCACAAAATCAGTAGAGAAAAAATATATGAAAACTCCACACATAAAATCCAAGCGATCTGTTAAGTTTTAAAAGAAGGATTACAAAGAAAATGTCTTCATCATAAACTCGATATTATATAGCTATCATCCTCCTTGAGGACACCACTCATGTATACATGAAAAGGGGGCATGACTTCTCTAGAAATGGAGTGGCATGCCCCTCAAAATCCGATACCAGTTCAAACAAACATGAAATTAAAAATGATAACAATCCTTTGATTAGATTATGTGGCACAATCGGTTTCGAAAACTATTCAATGGTGTAAATCTTGAGAAACTGAAGCATCGGATATACTCTATGCATTTTAGAAGGTCTGGTTGCAACTTGTGGGTCGCGGGTTCCTCACAATAGCATTTATGTGGGATCGAATCTTGAACATGCTGGTTCTTAACTGCTAACAACTCCAACGAGATCCATGTGAGCATATTTTCTATCAAACCCTTAGTCATAGTGGAGCATTCTTGTGATGGGATATAAACTCTTGATTTTAATATATATTATAAAAATACCCTCAATCTGTTTGCTCCCATTCAATGGTTGATTCTTTGTAAATCATGATTGGGATTTGACTTATGATAACCTGGAAGTAATGAACAACTCATAATAGTTCAGGTTGGAAAGGTTCTTGTAATGAAGACAAAGGTGGACACACACACACACACATATACCTTAAGAAAAATCAGAATGAGGTAAGTGAATGATTCTTAAACACTATGGAAAGAGGAAAAATGGATATATATTATATTCCAAAATTGAACTGTTTTTGTAGAAAAATATGTCAAAATAGTAGTCCGTCATCTCCCCCCAACTGGTCTAGTTGCATGTCCCTGTGAAACCCTAACTATTCCTCTTCTGAAACCCCTGTATGTAATGCTCCCCAGTCAAAATCTAGGTATACACAATCCCCTTGATTATAATATCCTAAACTTTTGTCCAATTATAGCCAATGTGCCATTTCCTCTTCTTCATTCCAGGTTATAGGTGCCCTGTAGAACTGACTTGGGCACCAAATGATGGGGAAATGGAACTGTAACCCAATCCATATTGTACCATATTCAATAAATAATTAGCATAAAATGTTTCACTATTAATGGATAGACCAAAATATGGATACCCCATGGGATTCCAGTTTCTCAAATAGTTGGGAAGAGTTTCCCATATGTCATGAGAAACCAAGAGTGGCCCCACTGAATGTGCTCTTGAAATTTCAAGATA
>JASDQU010378450.1:999-11414 GCA_032191745.1 Picea mariana | reverse complement strand
TGTTGGACTGTAACAAGTCTCAGCTCTGTCTCCCCCATGACCTCTCTACCTGAGAACTCCTCTCTCTCTCGAAACTCCTCTCTCTCTCTCCTTATCTACTCTAATTTTCCCCCCTATTACAAAATGAGGGCTCTCTCGAGCTTATCCTCTACCTCACCATCTCGAAGCTATCGCTATCACAGAGAAGCTTCATTACATAAATGGAAGTCATAGATCTGACTGATATGGACTTAGCTGCAAGTAACCAATTAAGGAAACCTCAACCACTACATGTACAAAGGCGTGGTCTAGTCTATATCATCCTTACAACATTAAATTCAATTTCAAAAATTGGAAAACGAGAGGGTTGTGCCTCTCCTTTTCATGAATGCGCGTTGGATGTGCTTGTTGGCTGGCACTTATGCTTAGTTGGAGCGATGCTCCTACATCAACTTGGCTTCACCTTATCCATGGAAGTCTCCTAGGGTTTATTATGAGTTTCTTATCCTTTCTTTTCTCCTACATCTGATGAGCCATCCAACAAGCTTTCATCTGGCTTCTCAACATTTTTATCATTGTTTGGAGTTTTTTTGGGAGTGGTGTTGGGATCCTATTTGTTTTCCTGACTATTATATGCACCTCATCCACCTTTATCATTACCATTTTTTTGGTTTTTCTCCTACTTTCCATCTTGGTTAGGTTGAGTATCTTGAACATTTGTGTCTCCTTCCTGACTTCCAGGGAAGAGCATCTTTGATTCCTATCCACCAAGTGGATCTTGATCATGTTCATTGTTGGTTGTTGATTTTCCCCCTTTATCTGAGAGATAGGTGTCATATTTTTATGAGTGAGCATCTTTCTCATTGTTTTCATTTATTGTTTCCACCTTATTCTCACCTACTGGGATTGTTGGGGATTCCTCTTTTGTTGGGTAGGTGTTATATTATTTGCATGTGTGTGGGGGGTGCACCATATTTGATGACTACGTCTGACGATCCCTCTCTGGTAGTTGTTTATGTGTGCATGGGGCGCTGCACATGGGGGGGTCCCAAGGGGGGCTAGGATTTCCCCCCCTTGCTACAAGGAGAATTTGGCTCTGGGTGCTAGCCTGGAACTAACAGGGTTTGGGGATATGCCCCGAAATTTGTTTTTAGCCAGTTTTTTCTATTTTAGCATTTTTTTCTATTTTTAGAGTTTTTCTAAATTAATCCAAGATTAAGGGATTAGGGTTTTGGTAGCTACAAAATACCTAAAAAAATTCAAATATTGTATTGTGAATGGTGAAATTAATATAATGAAGAGTTGAGAGGTGTGGCACCAAGGAAGATTAGATTTCTCTCGGTTAAGGGTTTCAAGCATAAATCTGTGTGTACTTTGTGTATGAGCCATTGACTAATTTGTGTTTTTATTAAGAATATTTATACATTTCTCTACTTAATAGGTTTAAAACTTACATCTTTGTTTTCATTCTCATATATGATGGGGACAACAGTCTCCACCCCTTTCTCCTCATATTTTGTTAGATAAATAACTTATTTAGGCTTAATAGTAGTGGTATATTTTTCTTCATCCTCCTCAAGGCTCCATCCTTGTTCTTCCTTCTCTCTTTCTATCCACTCTACCTCCTCTTTCTTCCTTTGTTTCTCTTTTTCTTCATGTATCCTTTTCAGCTCATCACCATGTTCTTGCTCCTCCATTTTCTTCAATTCTTATTCTTTCTACTGGGCATGTTCCTCTTGGTCCTTTTTCATTTATTCTATGAACTCATGCTTTATTTGTTCCCTTTCTGCTTTCTTCCTCTGTTTTGTAAGTGCCTTCTATGTTGCTTCCTCTTCATCTTTTTTTTTCCTCTTGCAGTTTGTGTTCTTGTGTTTGTTCCTTTATAATTCTTTCTCGGTATGCTTGCAAATCTTGTTGTTATTTCTATACTTTGAGACTCTCTTCTTATTTTTTCCCTTTATAAATTTCCTTTATGTAAAAGATTCTAATATTGATCGTTTTGATTTGCTCCGTGAAAGGTACAAAGGAAAAGATAGTTTCCTTTGGGTTAGATCTCCTCTTCTTGAACTCCTATCAGTATTCGACATCTTCCGTGAACAAATCATCCTCCCACTTCTCATTAGCATATGGCCAACTCAAGATTACCTACTCACCATGCCTTGAAACTAAGAATTTGGGGTCCAGCTTCCTAAATCTCAGAGTCATAAACATGTATTCTATATGCACTTGACCTTATTGCTTTGCATGTTTAACATCCTTTACCACGTAATACCCCACCTAAAATACATAAGGGATCAATAGTATTTTCTTATCTTTTACGAGAGTGGCATTGAATCCCTGCATAATGGAATGATAAAAAATATCTCCAATTACCATTATGCCAGGTATATATACTGGAAACAAGTGTGGTGGACTAGTATCCCCATAAATCCTCAAGCATGTATACTTCTTTTCCAAATATTTATTTCCTATACATGTTAAGATCTTCTTTTCTTGTTTGGATAACATAGGAAATTCTTGTCTGAAGATGAAAAAATGTATCCCAGCCATCAATAAATCACAGATACGGGAATAAAACTTCTTGAATTTACTCTCCCAAAGTATGTTGAAATATACATGGACCAGAAATTCAGAAACCTACTAGGTAAGTGATAGACCAGGGAAGGTATTCTAGGCACACAACATATTTAGGAGGAAGGATAACATGTGAAAAGTAGGAGGATCACTAGGCTTTGGAAACTATATTTGAATGAAATTTAGACTAAGATGTTTTGAGATAATACCTCCCCAATTGAACTTTCTTCCCCACATCACTACATGGTAGGCCAATGGTATCTAAGMTTCAAAAAATTGAGAACAATCCCTTTCCCCATACAATCTTCACAAAAGGATCATGGCATACATATAAGGTTCTCTTAAACTAGTGATGGAATACCTCCTAGTGGAAATATTGAATAATTTCTTGTCTTATTTCCACCAACTACCCATTATTTTGTTGGTGTCATACCTTTCATAAAATGTAATCACAAATTCTTCAGTGAGGGATTCATCAGGTTCTAGGAATTTGTAAAAGGTATCAATATCTAGGGGGATAAAAGAGCCTATAAATTCCCCCTTATCATTTAAAATCCTACAGTTTTTGGCTTCGGTATGGCTAATAACCCACTCCATCAAGTATATGCAAGGAATGATAGGTTCTCTTGTAGTTACAAAGTCTAACAAGGATATTTTTATTGCAAATAACATCACATCATCCACTTCCCTAAGCTCTAGGTTTTTATGTGGTGTTGATTCAGGGTAATATCTGTTATTAAAATCTGTAAATAAAACATTTCGTGAGGAAATCAACACTTTTGTAGAAGACTCACCTCCTATGCATGGTTATGTATCCCCAAATAATGGAACCAACATTAAAATATTATTTTGGGGTAGCCTGATTGTTGATGATTGCAACTATGTGAGACATTCTCAAGCTTAAAAACCTATGATATGTTGACCATTGCAGTTATGTGATACTTTCTCCATCTTACAAACCTGAGAGAAATCCCCTAAGAAGGGTGTGTGGTTCCTATCTAAGAAAGAGCTGGAATGTAGAGGTGGCATCCTCCATTCAGGGAGTTGAGAAGAACTCCAGATGATCCTCCTGTGAGAAAGGGCAATCTGCAGAGTTGGACGTGCATGTGGCTGAGCACAAGGTGAACATGTGAAATTCCAAAGTGTTGGGTTTATCATCATGAGAACATAAATGAAGATGATGTATTATCCTCCTCTGAGTAGAAGAGTTGACGAGAAACTCCAGACGACTCTCATGTGTAATGTAGTGGGAAACAAGATATGTTGAGTGGATGTACCTATGGACAAGCACAGGTGAACATGTGAAGAAGTGGTTCTTCTGTTGAATGCAGTGAACCAGAGATATGGACATCCCTATGGATATGCCCATAGTGGATGAGCACTAGTGGGTGTATAAGATCCCTTTCTATATTGTTCAAGAGTCAGACCTACATGTAACCCTAATTGTAATTTAAAGGGTACAAGTCGGCCTCACCTTAATGTGACTGGAAATTAATGTAAAAGATAATTAATCTGGTTAATGTTAATTATATTATAATCTAGTGAGGTCAGCCTTGTTTTTCCAATAGACACTTTTGTTGATAGGTTTAGATTAGTATAAGTAAAGGTAATTCCCCCATTGAGGAAACATATCTTTCAAGCGAGTTTGGAAATTTCAGCAAGTACACCTTCTTGGGAAAAGTGTGCACCTCTCTTGGGCACAAGTATTCTAGGTTTTGAGAACCCTCTTGTGTGCTAGGTTTTCTTGAAGAATATATAAAATGATTTGGTTGGGTTTTCTTCCCTTGTTGAGAAGGGTTTCCCAGGATACTTCTTGTGTTCTTGTGTATGGTGCTTCTTCTTGTGATCTTGGTTGTTGCAACATTTATGGTTATGGTTAAATGCTAAAATGGAATGATATTCATGCTTAACCTTGACTGTTGAAAAATAAACATGGTATCAGAGCATATCTCTTGAAATAACCCATTGCAAAAGCATCTACCAAGTCTCCTCTCACCTTTTGTAGAACCGTACGACCCTTCTAGGGTTTCCATAAAAAAATTTACGACCCTCCTTTCTGTGGTGTTATAGCCCTTAATACTTGGACGTTGGGGATATATTTGGAATATTAGATTATGGCCTCCTCCAGTGCATCTCCAGAAGCTCTTAAAATCAAATTCCGATAGTTTTGAGTTTTTGGCCCCAGGGTTTCTAGGGTCCCGAAATTTCCTGCAGAATATTAATCTTAGATTTCTGAAGAAATGATTTTCTTAAATCAAAAAGCATCTATGTGACATTATCAAGTTGATTTTTGGCATTCATAAGACCAACATAATCCAATGTTACTAATTCAACCTAATCATTAGGTTTTCAAAATCCAGTTGGCAAGAGTTTGAAGAAACCAATCAAATGAAGAACAGAGCCTTAGTAGAAGATAGGCTTCATGGAGCAAGCTCCTAGAAATCAAGAATTTAGGTCACCCTTGAAGAAGATGACCTCTTGGATGTGGTAACTAAAACCTTACCAGACACAGCTACAAATGTAGAGAAGAAGATAAGAAAGGAAGAAGATGTCAAAACAAGGAAATTAATCATCTACTCAGTAAGATATCATCTCTTACCTCGTATTTCCAACATGAAGACATCTTATGATATGTATGAAGAATTAAGAGAAATGTTTGAAAGTGACAACACTCTTAGAGCTCTTACCTTGAAGAGCTAACTTTAAAGTACCAAGATGACGAAAGGTGACACAATTTCCATCTTCTTTATGAAGTTATCAGAGATTAAAGAACAGTTAGAGACCATCGGAGAAATCATGTCTTGTTGGCGCGAATTTTGTCAGACCAGGTTTCTTCTCAGGTTACCAACAAAATGCACCGTGTAGTCTAGAGCACTAGAATTTTCATCCCCTTCAAAGAGAAGAAGTCTCACCCAAAGCGCTGCTGAGACAGATAGATATGGAAGGGTAGGGAGAAGACTAAGGAAGATCCATAGAGAGTTTGGAACTCATCCTTGTTCTTGTGCAATCAACATTATCAAATCAGAACCATCTAAATGCAAGAACTAAACCTACTTACAGTATGAACAACGATTAACCATAGAACCATTAGAAAAAACTCATAAATCATAAAGGAATAATGCAATGCATAAGTAGCATACAAAGACACATCATATTTGAAATTTTGGTTCTTCACATTAGTTTTGGATCTTTCCTTTATTACAGATTTGGGACTACATAGAGATGTTCAGTACAGACTCTAGGTTGTCTCTTACATTGAGTTTCACTAGCTAATCCCAAAACCTTGGATTGCTAATAAACATAACAACAGCCTGATATATCAACTCTACCTCGAGGACCAACCTCCTTACATCTATGTTTAGTCCTATGTATAGCTGGGTTATGTCTTTATGTTCAGCTTTCTTGCTTTCTTGTTCTGTTGCAACTGTTTGTTGCTTAGTTAGTGTTGTGCTAGCTCTCGCAACTATTTTCTGTTATTTTTTTCTTTCATCTTCTGACGAAGTTTGTGCAACTCATGCTTAATCAAAACTTGTGCAATTATTTCCCAAAAACGAAGGGCCCAACAGGCTCTGACCATAATCCTTGACTCATCCTTGAGTCAAGCACTTGGTTCTTTCACATTCTCCAGGAGCAACTATTGTTTTCCCTTGTTCAGATTTTCTTCTTCTTTGAGCTCTTATGTTTGTGCCTTTTCTTCCTTCACCTCTTCAAATGAAGGGCCCAATTCTAGAACCATCTCTAATTCTCTATGCTTTACTCTGTGAAAGCTTTCAACTTTGTCTTTCCATTTTCGGGCGAGGAGTGATGCTTTTTCCAGGAACTGTTGCGTCGTATCTTTGTTGTACTCTTTTGGTTTGGTTACAACCAATGAGTTCCATTCGGAGTCAGCTATTGCATCGATCTGGTGCATTTTCATATAGACGATTTGAATTACCGGTCAAAAATCATGCAKCACTTTCTTGGCTATGGATTGTGCTTCAYAGAGTGAATTGAGTTCATTGTTGGCCTGCTAGATCTTATCGAAATTTTGTTGCTGCTCTATGGGGTCYATTGTGACTGCAACTTCCTCATTGAGCCCCTGGATCCGGGTGCACAATTCTTCCAGGACTTGATTCCATCGAGAGATGATGCCCATCCAATCGCTAACTTCCTTAAATATTCTAGTGCAGTCCACTGTCTTCTTATGTAGTTCTGCTCGGGCATTGTTTCCTTGTAGTATGATCTTCTGCATTTGTTCCTGTAGCTATCGAGACTATTGTTCTGCTTCGTGATGGACTTTTTGTAACTTTGCTTGTATCTGCTTCGTGTGTGTCATGATCTGTGTCCATGTCGCTTGTAAAAACTCGATTTGTTGCTATGGTTCTCTTATCTCGTTGGATTTAGGTAGGTCGGGTGTAACTCTCTGAATCTTCGGCCAGGCTTCTGCAAGTTTTTCCTACACTTTTTCTAGTTTGCCTTGGGCTAGGAGTCGATCATGCTTTTATTCTGTTCTACATGTTTGTGCATATAATTGTTCTTTTCTAGCGAGCTCGGTTGAGCTCTCGGCATCCTTAAGCCTTTGCTCTAGTTGGTCTATGGAGGCTCTGATTAGTCCAAACAACTGTTATGATGGCCACTATACCAGGTTGGTGGTTGATGGAGCTACATCAGTGGGTTCCCTTGTCTATAAAGGGAGTCCATTGGTCGTTGAGTGGTCCGAATGGGTTTATACTTCCTCTTCTGTTGGTGGCACTAGTGCAATCCTCAATCTTAGATCTTCAGGAAGAAGTGTCAGAACCTCTGTTCTGGTTATTCAAAGCTGCATCAAGTCTGCACATTATTGGGGGTTCTAGAGGACTTGCTCCATTTGTGCTTGCCTAGTTGTCATATCCTGGTCTATTGTTGAGTTTGGCTCATTGGGTGCATCTGGTATCTCCATGTCCTCTAGGACTTCTGCATCATGCATCATGATTTCTTGGGCATCCTCACCCTTGGGTGGTGAGGTGATTTGTTGGGTACAGTCAACTTTCGGGTCTTCTCTGCTTCTGGTGGCTTCTTCCTGTGTGGAAGACCTAGCTTGTCGTTCTTGCATGCTTGGATTCAAAACATCTAGCGTCGTATTTTTCTCCGAGACTTTAGGGTTAGGGTTGGGAATTTCTGAGTTGGGCTTGGGGGATTTTCTGGTTTGTCTGGTCGGGCTACATCTACTCTAAGGTTGTTGTATGATGTGGAGTGGTGGTGAGGATATTTGGTAGTTGGAGCAGTAGTGGAGGTTGCTCAATGATGATTGTTGATGGGATTGGTTCAGGGTCCAAGTCATCTTGGATGTCAATGATGGTGGTGGATTTGGTCATGGCATGGGTCTGAGGAGTGACAAATGTGAGGGGTTGTGGATTCAGGAGTTTGTTTGGGGAGACCCTCGTTCTAGTCCTTTTCCCCATTGGTTTGGTGGTAAGCATAGCACCCAGGATCTGGTTGACCTGTGCACCTGATAGCACGGCATTGGCTGGCAGCTATGGGGGGGGGCGGTGTTTTCCTCCATTCCAGCTGTGGTGTTTCTTCTTCTTCCTTGGAATCGGTCTGTGATGAAGTGTCTATCTTTTTCTGCTCGGGGCCTGAGATCGATCCCCCTCCTACTTCCTTGTCTTTTTTCTTACTTAGCTCGACTGGAAAAATGTAATGCATTACGGATTTGCATGGGCCGTGTTTAACTCTAGGCCATGACATGACCTTCTTTTCGAATGATTCCTTGTCTAGATAGAATGGTAGCAGTCTTGTATGGAAATGTTCCTAGCTAGCATGTCTCAACCAAATGCAGGTGTTGTGTCAGTTCATGCTAAAGGCGATATTCCTCGTGATGTTATGAAGGATCTCCTGCAGGATACATGGCCATTGTGTTGCGTCGATCATAGCATTGTACCAATTGGCGAATGCTACATTGTTGAGTGTTGTATTCTCTGAGTCTGGTCTGGACTGCCATGGCTCAAACATTTTTTCCAGGCGCCCTTTATCCAATATTGTCAGTTGCCTGCCCATCGGTGACTTCCATTTGAGCATCGTGAATGCCACAAGAAGGGATTCATAGGTAAAGGTTCCTCCTTTCTCTTGTGTCTCCTTGCAATCTTTGAGTAGTTCCTCTAGCAAGAATCTACACCAATTGAATAATGCTCCCTGATGGAAAAAGTCAGCAACTGATAGCGTGTCTAAGGTGCATTCTCCCTTATAATAGGACCTCATAACCTTGTTGGCTATGACATAGCAAGCAGTCCAGACAGTTTCGGGTAGTATTGGCTCAATGACTGTTGTGCATCCTCCTTGCTTGGTGTTAAACTTCTCATATAGGCTGAGCTCGCATTTCTTCTTCCCGTGCTTTCTGAGTCCCTGAAATCCCTTCAACACATCCTCTAGTAATTTGTTGGATATCTTGTGCATGGATTGGATATTTCTTATCCAACCATAGGCTTCTATCATTCACTCTGCTTATCAGGAACTTCATGCAGTGCACAATTTCATTAGTGGTGTCGAAGACTGGTAAGTCTCTCAGGTTCATGATAGTGGAGTTGAATAGGTTGATGAAGTCCTTTTTTTGTCTAAAGTGCATATCTCATGTTCCATTCAGGGATAACTCCCAAAAGACGCCTGGGTGCTCTATGGAAATAGGGTTGAATCCGTGAGGTCAAGGTCAAGTAGCTTGACCTATTTTGTCTTCCCTTTGAGATCACCTATACTCTTGACCAGGGGGTTGAAAATCTCATCTGGTATTGCTTCTTTAGTCATGGTGCTTCGGCTGGTTATTTCTCTTGGCATGAGCGCGTCTGTGGTCATTTTTAGAACTAAGGCTCTGTTTGCAGTTTTGGAAATGGTTCTTAACTGGTCTGCACGGCTGGGTTTGGAAATAGATATGCTTGTTTTTAGAAACAATACTTTTTCGGTTGAGTTCTGAGAATTTCATGTCGGGCTTAATGGGTAAGTTTTAGCAATAAATTATCCTTATTATGACCGTATAGATGCAGTAGGGTGTGAGTTGTCCGACGGGATGGTTTGATCAAGGGGAATCTGATTAGGCAATCTTGGTATTTACTCGTCTGAGAGGAATAGGGACGTGGATGAATTGAGACCTTTATGTTTGGTAGGTGGGTGTCCCGGTGTGAAGTTCGATGGTATCTTGGCATAATGCGGCTTTATGGAGTAACCAGTGATAGTCAAAGTACTGGAATTTCATTAAAGGGTGTGATTGGACTGGGTGTGTGTGGCCTTTAACTCAAATTGAATTTGGTTGCGTGGCCCCTCTGACCACAAAGGTTGTCCCCATAATTTTTTATGACTATTGTTAGTGGACCTTTCATACTTCAGGTTTGGTATTGTTGTGTCATTATCTCTATATCAACCAACACTTAAACAACACAATTGAACTATTTGTTATGGTGAAACATTGTGCTCATGGACATTATTAACATAGAAGAAAAAAAAAAATTAAAGAAAAACAAAACTCAAATCTAACTATTGTACAAGCTCCAACGGATTGGAGTGGCTGCTCTTCTTCTCAGTTTCGGGAGAGGTAGGGCTTCAGGTGAGCACCATTAACCCATCCCAGTTGTATCATACCATCTAGTTGCATGATTTGAACTACTCTTGATGGTCAGATCTTCACAACTATGAAGGGTCCCAACCAATGAATACACAGCTTGCCAGGATGCTTTTGGTATCGGTTGTCATAGAGTAACACCTTGTCTCCTTGTATAAATACATTGGTTTTAATGTGGAGGTCATGCTAAGCTTTTTGTCTTGCCTTTTCAACTGACTGATGGAAGTCTTCCAGAAATTTGGCTTCTTTGAGTTCTTGTAGCTCCGCAAGGCTTTGCGCCACTGAGTCTTCATCTATC
>JASDQU010378449.1:0-11286 GCA_032191745.1 Picea mariana | reverse complement strand
CAAGGGATCAGGGGCTGGAAGGTGGGAAAGGGGCTGAGTGATGAGCCTAGGGGCTAAGCCTAGGGGGCTTAGGCCTGGAATAATATTTTAATATTATTTCCTAAAAATCCATATGCACATTATTTTATCCTAAGTCCTCTTGGAAGGACCCGTGATTCCCAAGTGGTGGAAGGAATGTGTATGGATGGAACACATGCAGTTCCCAGGGTGACAAGTGTCAACCCTGGTGCATGCAAATATAATCCTAAACTGAACCGTGGGTGGGGATCTTCCTCCATGCAGACCCGAACCTCTGAGCGTGAAATGTAGTACGACCTCTACCAGATATGCTGATTCATCTCGGAAGCCGTTAAGCCTGTGTTTGTCTGAAGAAACCATGTACACCATGCTCCGAACTATGAGTCTGTGTCTGTTCTAGGCAACCCGAAAACGCATTCCTGAACCAAAATCCCTGTGCTAGACTCGAGTGGAAGCATCCTGTGATTGTATGGGAAATGCTGAGCTAGCCTGTGTTTGGAGCCTGTCCCGAAATCATCACCGCGAGATCATCCAGTGATTTCTGAATCGTTTTTGGAAGCATTTGTCTGTGTTTCTTGTGGATTGTTGTGACCACGCAGTACTGGACTGCGTGAGGCTTTTTGGCCTGTGAGTGACTCCTCCAGGTGAGAGAGTGCGCAGAGGGAGAAGAGAACTCCTAGAAGAAATCCCTGTAGCTGCCATAGAACCCAGAGACTTCTGGTCTGGTCTGTTACTGTAACCCAAGGTAAGGGGGACTGGTAGCCGAAGGACTGTCTAGGTGACAAAGAAGGTGCACTCCCCTGGGGTGGAGCAGGCATGTGGGGAATGAGGGTCTGTGGGCAGTGAGTGTGGGAGATTCCTGGGAGAGCTTTCTTCCTGCTGGTTGTGTATGTGCTATCTTCCCTGTAACCTCAACCTAGCCTAGGATCCTTGCCTTGGGGTGGATCTCGGTCCCAGCTCGGGGGTGACCTACTGTTGAGCTGATGAACAGTGTGGTCTAAGGCTGGGAGGTTCGTGGAAGGCCTGCACTTGGTTGGTGATTTCTACAGCAGATAAAAGATAAGTATTCTAAGTTATGTTTTGATCATGTTTGCATGACTGTGCTGTTTTGTATCATGTTTTCCACTGTGTAAATAAAATACTGTGACTGCTATGGCTTGTGTAATTGTAGCAACATCTTATGTATTTTACTCTGAGATTTAAGTGTGTTTAATTGTGTTAAATGCCTTTTCTTATAATTCCATGTACAGAATGGTAAACTGAGAGGTTGGGAAACCTGGGTAGTGAAAGGGTACACTACAGTTTAACCCTCGGGTATCTCCTGACAGATCCAACGGCTGTCGGGTTTTCCAGCCGAGATCTGACGACTCAGACATGTTCCTAACTTGTGTGCTTTCCCATGACTCCCTGGATGTGGAAAGATCAATGGCCCGGATGCTCTCTTGGACCTTGGGGATCTACGATCCCGACCTCTTCGCTACCCACGAAGACATAGAAAGTCACAGGGGTAAGGCACTTAACATCCTACTTTCCCCTACCAATCTAATGGTCATGAGTGACCACAAATTTTCCGACGGGATCTCGTCCGTCGATTCGATACTTATCAGGGATTTCTTAAGGCCTTATGCCTTCACGTCCTTTCTCCAGGTTCTTGATGGGCGTTTGAGAAGGGTATCTCTATGGGGAAGTTTACCCAGGGTATTATCTGAGGCAGATAAGGGTATCGCTCTCCCGAGAACCAGACGTGAAGTCTGAATTAGATCAGTACGCATATAAATAACAACTTATGAAATAAGAAGCCATACATAGTCTTTCCATTATAAACATACAACTACCAGTACTGATCAAAATATCATACAGACATTCTTATACTAAAATTATTCACAATTTCACAGCTTATGAGCATAATTGTCAGAATACATATATTTCAAGATGCCAAAGGAAAAACACTTATCAGAAAGTAACACCAGGAGTTATGTAACTGCTGAGAGGGGTGCTCGTTTCCACCTAACCGTAGGCTCAACGACTCCCAGTGAATTTACCACTAGCCACCCCCGAGCTGAGACCACGATGCTGTGAGACTGCGTCTCTGTTTTCCAGTGACCAGGAGCGAAGGTTCCTCTCCTTCCTCTCTGCTATCACTCACTCTGCATATCGCCAGAGTTCTCCTCTCACGTCTGCCACTCAAATCGCTTCTTCCCCACGCCTTATCCTCTTGCGAGGTTGCGTGTGGTGAGATTTCCCTCACGTTGGTCAGGTTTGACAGCTCTACGGATGGGCGGTTCACCTCCCCACCCCTCATTAATTTTTGAGGAGCCATCTACCTACCAGCCTGCGAGGCATTTAATTCGAGGCCAGCGAGCTGCTTTTGGTTCTCCTGGCCAGTGGAGTCCAAATACGGTATTGATTTTCGGTGGAAGTTAACGCCACCTTTCCAGGTGCCCTCCACCGCCTTTCTGTAGCCATCGTGGTCTCTTTTTTAGCATATCCCCTCTAGCAGTCCTGCAATATAAATTCATAATATTATTCACATTCATCGACCTTTTCCACAAGGTCCATTCAAATCACATATTCACATTTCTGAGTTTGCCACAGTTCTTGGCCAGTCCAGTTATTATTTACAAACTGGGGGAAACAGGGTGTTACAGTAACCCCAAAAATGTCATTCAATGCCTCAAAAAATTGCCCATAAAGGTTCCAAACCCCAATTTTCCAAACTGAGACCTCCCACTAAAATGGCCCTACAAGCTGATTCCTCCAATTTTCCCACCCATAAATTACCAAGATAGATGAAAAATTGTATGATGATCCAATCCAGATCATACCTCCCCATTTAAGGAGGCTTTTGGTTCCCAAAATATTTACTGAATGAGGTGAAGAAAATTTTCCTCTACCTTCTCCCTGGAGTACCACTTTGCTTTTCCTGTAAGTTTTCCTTTCAACCCATTCTTCCAAAGGTCATGCTGCCCCTCTCTTATAGTTCTGGACCACTTCTACAAAATTATGTCCTCTTCCAACTTTGCCTGAGTATCTAGTGATAAGTGATTTACAAAAGGTAGGACCTGATCCTCCTCTTGATCCAACATGGAAGGCCCTTAGAGTTTGATATTCTCCACATTCACTATTGGGTAAATGCACTTGTATGGGGGTAGACTGATTTTGTAGGCATTATCTCCCACCTTCTCCAATATCTCAAAAGGTCCATACCGCAAAGCCTTGATCTTCTTACTAGGACCCTGAAGTATGTCCTTGTTCAACTGTAACGAAAATATGTCGGTTCCATGTTGATCATGTATGGACTTTTACGTTTCTCATGACTTATTAAGTGTCTCCTGTACTTGCAAATGGATTTGCCTAATCTTCTCAATTTTTTTTTTCTGATCTCATTGCATCTCCTGTGAAGTCCTCCATCACTCCTCCCCGTAGTCCATATACAACATCCAAGGGTGAAGGTGGAAAATATCCAAAGCAACTTTCAAAAGGTGACTTACCAGTAGAAGTGTGGACTGCTCTATTATAAGAGTACTATATATAGATTATATTTTCATCCTAGGTCTTTGGATGCTTATGATTGTAACCCCTCAATAGTTGTACCAAAGTCCCGTTGACTACTTCTGTTTGCCCATCTGTTTGTGGATGGAATGTTGTAGATCTCTTCAACTTAGTGTCCATGTTCTCACACAATGTAGTCCAAAATGCACTGATAAATATGGTATCCCTGTCTTAGATGATGCTCCTTGGTATTCTAAAGTGCACCCAAACCTGTTCAAATAAATTGTTTTTTTGCTTCTTTTCCTTTGATGGTCTTTTTACAAGGCACGAGAATGCACATCTTGATAAACCTATCAACTACCACAAACAGATAGTCATGTCCCTTACTGGTTGTTGGTAAACGTCCCACAAAATCCTTGGAAATGATTTCCCAAGGTCTAGTGGGTACAGGTAAGGGATGGTATAGACCTTTCTTCTTGTTACTGGGATTGTTTGTACAACAAAGTATGCATCCTATAATATATCGTGCTACATTTTCTTTCATTCTAGGCTAGTACACATACCTCTATTTGTTAGCAACCGTCTTCCCAACACCAAAATGTCTTGCAACCTTGGAGGTGCGAGCCTCTATGATAAGATGCAATATTTCAACTTTAGGAACATCGAGCTTGTCTAGCTTGTAGAGTAACCCATTCTGGAGATGATAGTCAGCCTTACCGTCACCTTATTATATAGGAATTTGTCTCTATAGTCGCTGAAACACCTCCTTGAATTCCTCATCTTCTTTGTATGCCTCTTTGTATGCATCATGGGTAAAAGGATCCATGTGAATCAAAGTTCCCAAATCTATAATCTTAGATGTGGGTGTCCTTGAAAGCATGTTCTCCTACTTGTTTATGCTTCCCTTCTTATACTTGATGACTAGATGAAATTGCTGTAAAATGCCCATCCACTTGTAATGTTTGGTTTGTTTTAGCTTACTTTGGGCCCACAAATATTATAGTGGTTGGTGATCTATGTGAATGATGGTATCCTTATCCATCAGATAATGCTTCCACTTCTTGACAGATTAAACCAGGGCATATAGTTTCGTTTCATATGTAGGGTAGTCGAGAACCGCCCCATGAAATATTTCAGAATGATAGCATATAGGCCTTCCTCCTTGCATCAAAACTACTCCCATGGCATACCCACTTGCATCTATCTCCACTTTGAAAGGATTTTTCAATTTTGGTAATGCTAGAACTGGTGCTTGACCAATCTGTCTTTTCAACTCATCGAAATCCTTATACTGATTCTTCCTCCACTAGAAACTCTTACCACTTGTTGTTATGGTGTGGAGTGGTGCAACTACCGCTAAAAATGAAGCTATGAACTTCTGTAAGTACTATGCTACCCCAACAAAACTCCTAAATTTAGTGACATTTGTAGGAATTGGCCATTTCATGATGGTGTCCATCTTTGTGGGATCTATCTTGAGCTCCCCTCCACCAATCACATACCACAAATACACCAAATATTACTAAGAAAACTCACATTTATTGAGGTTAGCAAACAACTTGTGCTTCTTTAGAGTCTCTAACACTTGCATAAGATGTGAGATGTGATCCTCCTAGGTAGCAATATAAACCAATCCTATCCGTCTCTTCCTTCTTCTCTCCAAGTCCGGTTGGAAAGGAAGGAGGTTTACCACATTTCATTCTTTGAATTCATAGGATAGTAGGTACGTGTGTAAAAAACATGACAAACAAAATGTAAGGCAGATCTATTAAAAGGATAATAGTTCATATAGAGAGACATATAACAAATGAATCTAGATATGGGCGTAACACATCATTCATCAATCTCATAAATGTAGTTGGTGCATTACATAACTGAAATGGCATGACCAACCATTCATACAAACCTTGCCTTGTCTTGAAGGTAGTCTTTTAGGTGTCTTGTTCCTTGACACGTACCTGGTGGTATCTCAATTTGAGATCCAACTTGGTGAAATAATTTACGTGCTACAACTGATCTAATAGATCATCGATCATGGGAAAAAGGATATCTATTTTTTAGTGTAATTTTGTTCAATGCTTTGTAGTCGATACACATTCGCCGAGTCCCATCCTTCTTTGGTATGATTATGATAGGTGACCCTTAAGGTGAGGTGCTTGGTTGAATCACACCCTACTCCAAAAAGTGCTGCAACTGCTTGTTCACTTCATTTACTTCTAGAACATACTGTCTATACAACCCAATATTCAACAATGGGGAGTATGAAAATAACTGTATTTCATGCTTCACTTCCCTCTTGGGTGGTAGCCTTTTAGGGTCTTGGAACACTCCTCTGTATGCCTATAATAACTCCTCCAAATGATGTTTTTTCTCTTTATTACACCCCTCCAAAGATGCCTTTACTCTTATCAACTCTTCCTTAGTATGATTATCTGTTAAGAAAAGTAAAACATATTTATTACTCGAACTAATCAACTTCTTGGCTTGGTCGACACTTACTAGTGAGATCTTTCACTTTCCTTTATGCGTATTGATGATGCATGACTTCCCATCCTTGATCAATCAGTACTGGTTGGATCTTCACATAAATATTGCATCCCTCATATACATGCAAAAGATTCCAAACACTACTCCACATACATCAAGGGGTTCTATGTCCAATTCCACTTCATCAATAAAATAAACACTTACAACAAATTTAATCTTACATTATTCTATTACCGTGTGTTGGAGATGTTACACACTCACCTAATATTTATTTTCCTAGGTTGACTAGTCTATGTTGAGGGCACCCCTAGTTAGAGATATTATCCCCTAGATGAGGGTACCACATCCTCTTCAGTCTTGAGTCAGTTACACCTTATTTAGACTAGTGGAGTGGAGTCTTGCATGGAAACCTCAATATTATCACCAAGTGTTACATGCATACCTCGATATCATCACCATGAGTGCATGCTTACCTTGGGATCATCACCAAGAAGGCACCACACATGTGCATGCATGATTCTATCCTCACTCCACTAGTGATTAGTTAGTTAATTGATGATCACATGGCTAGTTAACTAGGACTAGGTGGCAGTTCACTACAATGTCTATCAGTGAGTGTTTAGATCTCTCTAGATCACTACCGTGGAAAATTATTTTTCTCATGTAGAGTATATCATGCGTATTTTTACCATTACTCATTTAGTTAATACAATTCTTTTTATTCTACTCTCTTCTTTTCTCTCTCACAAGCTTTGTGTGTTCATTTTCTACTAGCTAGGTTCACTGTGAAAACTTCACATGGTATCAGAGCCTTGATTGCTAGGAGAAAGAACATAAGAATTTCTATTTGTAGGTATAGGAGGAATATGAAGTAAAAAGGATGGATTACTCATTGACAATACTTCTCATGCCTCATAACTACTTTGAGTGGAAGTTGAAAATTCTGCATCAACTAAGATGTAGAGGCTTGTGCCAGATTACTATGGCGACATAGATTGAGCCAAATTCTGTTGTCGAGAAGAACATGTTTCTCAATCACATGGATGAGGCCTATGACCTCCTATGTGTGTCTATGTTCCCCGAGCTTCTGTTTCAAATTGAAGCTTGTAATATACCTAATGATATTTGGAAAAAGTTGGAGGATCTCTTTGAAAATAGGATGAAATGAGAGGCCATATTCTCGAGGTCGAGCTGAATTCCTTAGATCTGAGGAATTTTGATAACATCCATGACTTATTTACAAAGTTCAAGTCCCTCCTCTTTTGTCTAAAGGGATGCGGTGTTGATAAATCAACTCAAGAAACCCAATTGATCCTTTTTATTCTGGAAAAAATTGGTTTGGATTATGCTGTTTTGTCTCATGTTTCCATAAAAATAGATTCACTTCATGATATACCTAGAAAATGCCGACATTAGATCAGTTTATTGAATCCATCACACATGAGCAAGACAAGCTCATCAAGATGGGGATAAGCAAGGGATCCAATGCACATGCAATTGCTATGCATGAGAGAAACAATACATTGAATCCAAATACCAAGCAAAAAGGCAAGGTAAATGCGCATGCAGAGCCAAAGAGGGAAGGGTAGTCCAAACACTTTGATGATTCCTCAGGATCCAAAGGTGGAAAATAAAAGAAAGGGAAGACCAATTGTGGTTACTGCAATTGTGGTTATCATCCCAAGTCCGTATGCATGAAGAAGTAGATTGATTAGATGGCACAAATTCTTTAGAAGAACAACCTTGGGGATCACATTCCTGAAGCTGCCAAGAAGAAGCCGAAAGATCAAGACAACTTCATCCATAAAGAAAAATCCAAGAAAATCCATAAAGAACCAATAAAACTTTTGTATTGGGAACTTATAGTAATCATAATGGTGAACAAACAACAACCTTCAGATTATCAATCTGTTGCTCCAGTAAGATTCTATAGCAATATGGAATTTGCAATTGTCTTTTTAATTTTTTTTTCCAAACTTGGAAATTTTAGCAAAACTGACTATCTACCAAACAATGCACTTCTGGAGAAACTTCACTAAACCTAAGTTGTCTATCTTGATGAGTATGCAAAATGCTGAGTAAATAAAATTTTCTAGTTTTTTGATCCAGGATCACTTTTCCTTCTCTAAACATCCCAAAAATCCCAAAAATCCCCAAAAAGTTGTCTGGAATAGTGGATTTTGGCCTATTTCAACATCCCCTTTCCAAATCCCTTACAATTTCTCCAATTCCTTCATTGGGTATTTTCATGTCTGCTTTTTGGACTCTCTCCAAAATTTTTAACTTAATCTAGATCTTAGTCATTGAATTGGACCCATATCTTTAAAAACTAATGTTTTTCACTTTCTGACAAATTTAAGCAGAAATGGCTAGTGGGCATCTCTGACACTTTTGTATATCTCCTCACTGCAGACAAAACCCATAAAATTTTATCTCAATCTGAGTTATTCTACTCCATTTATGGCCAAAATATGCCTATGTGGAAATCCAATGACGTGGTTGTTGATGTGGCACCACAGGTCCACATGGCACCCTGAGGGGATGCCATGTCACCCCTCCAACCAATCTGACCAACCCCGTCATCCTTCGTCACTACCTTCTCTCTCTCTCTTCCTTACCTTTACACCTTACACTTCATTGTATAAATAAATAAAATATTGTTAAATACCATGCCCCACCATACCGGATGCCATATGGCACCACCGCAGTGACCCATGCTACCAGCGAGGTCCACCTCCACACCTTATCTCCGGTGCACAACCCGTTCACACCCTATATCTAACAACTGAGATCGAGAGGCAATCAATGGTCGAGGTTGATTTCACATCGTCAACATGCTCGAGTGTTAATGATCCTCCACGATGCAATACCAAAAACTGCCCAGGACACGTGTTGCATTCTCATTGGTTTTGATTCATCAACATTTTTTTCAAATTCGCTCTGCTAACCATGCGATACCACTAATGGTATTAGTCTATACCATGACTCGTTGCCCTGCCACGATGGTTTTCCACCTTGCCACTGACTTCCACCATGGGCTTGGCACCATGGAAATCCACATCACCACTGCCATGTCACCTAACACGTGCCCCCCCATGTCACCACTGACGTCATGTATGGAAAATATTGAAATTTCCCCAAAATTCATAATTTTTCCAATTTTTCAAGAATGCCTTATTTCAAAATTTTTGTCAAGGCCGCCATGAAATTATGTAATTAAGATTCCCTTGGAAAATTTCAATTCTTCTAATGGCCACTTGATTCCATGCTCGACCCCTTGACATTACTAGCATCAATAAATTTGAAACTTGGAAATTTCACCATGGAACTTGGAAATTTTGCCCAATTTTCCAAAAAAAACCTCATAATTTTAAGAATAGTTGTTCAGGTGCCTAAGCACCTTCCAGCTCGACCTCTGCACAATAACAACCCGTAAGTTAGCTCATACAACCCAAGCGCTGCAACCGACGCTTTGATACCAATTTGTGACGTCCTCATCACCAACAAACCCAAATATTTGCTCTGATACCAATCTGTAACGTACCCAATACCAACAAAATGAAAATATTTTCTCTGATACCAATATGCAATGTACCCTTTGCCTGTGTACCTCTAAATTTATGTGTTCTCGGAAAATTCTGATTTTCTGTTACCATTCTTTAATTAATCAAGAAACATGCATGCGAACCAAGAACTCATGCAATATTCAAGAACATGCTAATTAGTTATAAGAAAATTCCCAATGCATCTTATAACAACAACAAGCATGATAAACTCAACATAGAGATAATTAATACACATGGGAATATAAAAATACAGAGAAAACACATAGAGCACTTATCCTTAAATAAATTATTCACCAAATGGCTGCATACATCGGATGTTCCACCCAACCATAAACACCATTGTTATATCTCTCAACAACAAATCACCTCCGAGCCAACACTATGAATCGACAAGGACAGGTCCTAGGACGATTCTAAAACACACAACAATTAGCTAACAAGTTCTCATGGTTTTCCCAACCACACAAAAATCCTACTTTACCAGATATCTTTCCATTTATCCTGCACAACCCAAATAAATGAACCCCTTTATCTACAATGTAGTCCCTCAGGATGTTCCACTTCTTTTCCAGGGCTCCAGTGCTACTGGTCAAGAAATCTCAATGTTGGAAACTCTAAGGATTTTAAACTGTGGACAGTTCTTTCACAACTACCATCATTCTCATGCACACATGCATCCATTCCTTTATGGAATAATAAATAGTTACTCACAACCAAAAAACAATGGTTCTTTTCCCCCCATAATTCATTTTCCATTCAACCCAAGAACAATAGGGTGAGTGCACGCTAATGATGGTCTCTCATGACGTGTTAGTAGCAATGCAAACCTGGAAAAAAAACAATATGTTAACTTGGAAGGATTATTAAAGGTACTTTTACAATGAATTTGAATATGGTGTAAGAAGATGAAACTTAGGAAATTGAATTATCTTTCTGAATATACAAATTTTATTCATAGAAATTGTGAATAACTATGTCAAATTTGATTTTTTCTAACATTGGTATCTTATTTTTCCAACAAAATATATGGTATAAGTTTTTGTTCGTGCAGGTGTTGAGTACCTTAACGATGGAATTTCATTCTAAAAACTTGTATACTTGTAGAGAACCCGTTTTTCTTGTGCCGTGTATTTTTTGGAAATTTATAATATTAATTTTGTATTTTTTAAAAATGATCAAAGTCACATATCCCTAAAATTACAACATCTTTTGATCGTGCAGGCTAAGAGGGTCTTAACATGATCAAAACAATTATTATTTTTAGATCGTAGATATTGGTCTCCTCTAGTGCTGCATATAACTCATTCAAGAAATAGTTAAGCCGACAAGAAGTTATAGTAGAAATAATAGAGGTATGTATTCTAGGATTTTGATATATGTCAAGACAAAAATAGATTAAAAATAATAAACATTGTTAATTTAAAAAAAAATGTGTATTATGAATCTGAACAACCAACTCTATCTGTGACTGTAGTTTCGTCAATAACTGAATTGTATAACTTATACAAAAATAACATCAAAAACATAGATATGGAGAGGAATTTATAAAAAATGGAGGTTTTTATGTATTTGCATATCAAACCACTAGGTTTGTCATCCCGAACCTAAATCCGAGGCAACCAACTCAACAAACACATATGCTAGAGTTGTCACTCCTTCCTGGAAAAAAATGAAATTCAAATAATGCGGGTGCGCTTTAGGAACATGCACACATTCCTAAAGT
>JASDQU010378444.1:0-11287 GCA_032191745.1 Picea mariana | reverse complement strand
TGGCACGTGTGGAAGGTTTGGGAGTCTTCTTGGCTGGGCGCATTCTTCAATTGTGGCTGGGCGTTCTTCCATCATAGCTGAACCAATCATCTTCCAAATCGTGGCTGTTGGTTGAGCGTGGCCTTCATCTGTGAACTCGGCTGGTTAGTATCATTGCTACCTTGTTGGACGTGGCCTATCATTTGTGTACATTGCTGTCCACATTCCTGGAGCAGCGCGTCCCCCATCTGCTGGCCGTCTCTCTATTCCTCATGAGCTGCGTGTCCCCTTGATGCTGCGTGGAATGGCAGGGAGAAAGCTACTGTGGGTCGATTGCTGTTAGGTGGCTGTCCATTGTAGAATTGAGGGGCAGATTGCTGAGTTTGGAGGCTGTTATAACACTCTATTAAAC
This sequence comes from Picea mariana, assembly GCA_032191745.1. Taxonomy (NCBI): domain Eukaryota; kingdom Viridiplantae; phylum Streptophyta; class Pinopsida; order Pinales; family Pinaceae; genus Picea; species Picea mariana. The sequence continues at coordinate 10,896 of JASDQU010378444.1, read as the reverse complement.
AGTAGCGTAGCAACATATGAATCGGCTGGTTCTATCAACACGTGGGAGCAATTTGGGGGTATTTCCTTATGGCTGTGAATGACTAAAGTTACCAAACTTTCTGTATCAGACCTCTCCCTCATCTTTGAGAGGTATTCCTACTATCATTTGCTTGTTATTGGTACAGCATCATTATTAAATAAAGAACAGTCATGGTTTACTGAATTTACTCCTCTAAGTGTGTGTCATTTCAATATTATTTTGTGGGTTTTGTTTAATATTCGAATAACACACTTGATACTTCATTGGGGAGGCATAAGGGGTGAGAAAACCAACCTAACAGCAAACAAAACAAAGGGACAGCTTGCTGTCCAACCCATTTTCACCTACAGCCATAAACTCAGAAGCATGCAAACTGTTTGAYGAAAGTCCAACATCAGAACTTGAAGGTTTTTCCTCATTTTTACAACCTAGAATATTTCACACACTTTTGAGATCTCAATACTTGCGSCCTAGTTTGGTGCTTTTGGTGTTTTAAAGTGAGGCGCAACTCTTCTTGGAGRATTTTTCTTGGCATTTATGGCATTTCTCTCAAGGAAGGTTTACAACTAGGGTTTGCTTATGCTTTCTCCATGACATGTAAGTGAATTTTYCATGCAAAACTTCTTAAGTGAATGGTTGTAGGCTTAATTTCTTACATTTGCTATCATATTGCTGATTTTTAAACCCTAGGTAGCAAGCACACAAGTAGGTCATTGCTATATGTCGCCTTGTTGAGAAATAGTTTTCAGCCAWTGAAGAAAGAAGATATAGCCTAGTCGTTGCTACACTTATCTTCCTTTTTCTGAGCTAGAGTTGAAGTTATAGGTTGAAAAGAGAAGACGTCCTAGGCCTAGTTTGACTACACCTAGGGTTTCATTTCCTAGGGTTTGAAGGCCTTGCCTTTGCAACACTTTCTCCCTTAAATTTGTATTTCGATGCTAGCCGTTTTGCCAAGATTATTTAGAGAAGGAGGAAAGAGCACGAGGCCTTGCTTAAGCAACACCGGAGTGAGCCTCTTTCCCCGAGGGTTTTGATTCTAGGGCACTGCCATTGCAGCACCATAGAACCCTACCTTCCAGTCTCTAAGTTTTAATCCTCCCGAGACTTTGTGCCCTTGCTTTTGACTCCATAAACCCTAAGGCACTGGTTAGACCTACAACGTTGAGCCTTTAGTGTACAAAACCATCTTCTAAACTTTAATTTCTGAAACCCTAACTAACCCTAACACTGCTAACCTTAGGCTGACGTCATAGTTGACGCAGCAAGCTTTTGACTAATAATAAGCAATTAAATGATGACGTCGAGCATTTACTGAACAAATTATTGATTGGATATACTATAGGCTTGGTCACTTTGGTAGATATTGATGAATTGGTGATCTTTTATAGGCTAATTAGCAGAACGTTGACTTTCATCTTGTATCTATTTCATTGCTTATTCAATTTAATCAGATAGTTAAAGAAGTACTAACCTTTTGAGTTATAGCCTGCAATATATATATTGTGTTGTTGTTATCTTGTTCCGAGCAGGTGTTTTCAAGAAGGCCTACACTTCTTTTATTGGCTGATTAGCCGGATTATCTGATACTGGTGGTAACCTGCGAGGAGGGAAATCTTAACACTTGACCTTGTATCATTTGCCTCTTCAAACCCCAGGTTACCGGGGACGTCTCCCCTGGGCTAACCTCCCTAAACAGAAAGAACCTCCCCATCGAGGTGACATTGGGTGGGGAAGGTTCATGTTACGCCAGTTTGTCCACTATCCTATAGCCTGTGACCTAAAATACAAACTGCACGATAACACAGCACATCTCCTTCTTCAACAAAACTCTCAGAGACTCTGAACTGAAATATGACATAATGGAAAAACATGCATATGCCCTAGCAAAGGCTTTAAAATATTTCAGGGTATATATTCTTCAATCTGAAATCACTGCTTATGTGCCAAGCAGTGAAGTCAAAGAAATCTTAGTTCAGCCTGATTGTGAAGGAAAGAGAGGAAAATGGATAACAAGAATTCTGGAGTACAACCTGACTATAAAGCCAACTCAGCTAATAAAAGGTCAAGGCCTTGCCAAATTAATGACAAAGTCAAATTGCAAAGCAATTGGGTGGTATCATCTTTCAGGCAAAGCACAAGATTTGTCATTTCAGATTGGAGAAACTAGCTCACAAGTAAATAGCAAGTATGTTTTTTCACCATGGTACAAGGATATTATATTTTTTTCTGTGGAACCTTCAATCTCCTCCAGAATTGGATAAATCAAAGTTCGGATCAGTAAAGTATTGTATTATTGATCAGATCTTGTTCTGGAAAGGTCCTCATGGAATTTTGTTGACGTGCGTTGATAAAGAAGAGGCTAAACAATTTTTTTGTGATCTACACCATGGTGTCTGTGGAGGTCATCACCATTGGAAAGCTACTGCTTTCAAGATTCTCAAGGTAGGCTATTACTGGCCAATTCTGTTCTCAGACATTTTTGCTCAGGTCAGGGCATGTGAACCCTGTCAGAAGTTTGCAGGAAAGCAGAACTTCAAAGTTAAATCAAAGTTAAATCAAATCTAGTAACTTCAAAGTTAAATCAAATCTAGTAACTAGGGTCTACCCCCCTTGGCTTCCCTAGGAGTAAGCCTAGAAGGAAGAGGTTCCAGTTAAGGTGACAGTGTGGACTGTGAACCTAGGCATTGTGCCTCCAAGGACACACTAAGTGAGCTGGACTTTGCTCACGTTTGAAAGTGTGTATTAGGACGGCAATAGGCGGTCAACACTCGTAATGTTTCAAATAACCTATCAACAATCAAGATCATCAAATAATTCTAATAAAAACAATAAAGCATATAAACCTATTCAAAGCATTAGAACAAGAAGAAAATGCTACTATGATGTATTTGGAGTGAGCTCAATTCTCCCAAGAACAAAGTAACACATAAACTAAAGAATTCTAAATTTAAACTAGAAAATGGAAACTGATGTGAAAATAAAGCTTGATTTTTATTCCATCATAAGTTGGACACAATTCTCCAGGAGTCCTCCCCTTGAAATGGAGGAGGCACTCCTATTTATACAAAAATTTAAGATAACTTAGATCCACAAATCTCTCCTAGATCCACAAATGTCTCATTTGGTTACAACCATTTGCTCACACATATCAAGTGATATCTCTACAAATCCTCTCACAAATCTCTCTTTCATGATTAATCTCCATCCAAGATACTTGAGTAGATCTCCAAATCTTCATCAAATCTTCAAAGGGTTGAAGAGGAAATTCGAATTTGAGGCTTGATGGTCAAATTTGACTTGGTTGGAGTCTTCAAATACACCTGTAAACATCATGAAACTCCTCCCACTTTCATATATAAGTGTAAACATGTCATTTTTCCAATATTTAATCATAAATTCACTCAAAAACACTAAAATATGTGCATTGAAAAATAATATGTCTAAAACCCATGTAATCATGAAAATGGTTTAATGTAAGGGTATGGGAAAGAGAAATATGGTTAAAAGTGAAGTGAAAGGTTGGTAAAAAGATGGTACTTTGGCGACCCAACAAACCCCTAGTAAGCCAAGCCATCATAAGTTGTTGAAACCCAGTCGACTCCTCAAGAGACTGCTCCTCCAAGCAACCAATCCTACGCACTCCAGTAGTAAACTCTGGAGAACGCAAACTGGCAATCCCACCTGTGTCAGTTGTCATCTTGTAAACAACTGCAATCCCAAGGTCCCATGCCAGCCTCAGAGGGGAATCCTCGTGCTGATGTTGCATCCCTTCGATCATAATCGTCTAACCACCATGCTCAAACTGTACTCTCCTCTCCTAGAATACTCTATCATGGACCATACTCATCCAAGGCACCTCGGTGAAGTCAACGCATGTCAATCCACGAGTATCCTCAATCTTAGGTATCATGAGGAAAAACAAAAACTCCACAACTCCTCTCACAACATTCCCACTATGACACAGACCAATCACTGCCTCAACTCAGTTAGTCATCAACCTCATCTGAAACAATCCATCACTCGGATAAATGCCAGGATCCCACCTCAACATTGGAAGTCCACCACTCCCAATACTTGCCGACTGTTGCTGTGCCCCACCAATAAACATCGGAGTCCAAATGAGCCAAATCCCCGATGTGTAATATTTGTAGCAGATAATGCCATCCACTACTACGCGAGCTACAACCTTTGTGAACCAATCCAAATAAGTCTAGATCTCATCCTATGCACTCAACGCACTGATCACACAGTCCAAATGGATGAACTCTGTCGCGGCCACAATGCCCCCTATCTCATCCCATTGGCTCCAGTAATCCTCTCCCGTCCTGCAGCATACAATGAGGGCATCAAATAACAGTAACAGGTGCCTCTGCCACTGCATGAAGGACTGGAAGGTGACTAGTGTCATGGTCAACCCCAAGGACATGACCACGAACTCATGATGATACCGGGGAACAAACCTGTGAGTACCCTGCTCCCTGGCCCAAGCCTGATGATATCCCAGATGAAAATAAATCATCAAGGGATACACTGCTCGCTGAGGCTCACCCATCCTCTCACCAACCCTGGGTAACCTCAACCCAATGGTATACTCAATGAATCTGTCAAGAGGTCTCCCTAGAGGAAACGCTCCAAAACTCTGTTGTGCACCACCATGTGCCAATGTATAATCCCGTATACTGTGACATACTCTTGTGTCCTCCTGTATCATTCGGTGCCCTTATGTGCTATTGAATCCAACACTCTACTGATGATGACTAAACCTATACTCCCAAGTGTGTCCATGTCCATTGTTATCCCCATTTTGTGGGATAACTAAGGAGATGAAGTCTCGAGGCCCTCAATTTGCATACATGGAGTACCGAGAGACAGCATGAGCAGTAATGTCCACTTGTTGTAATGTCCCCATCTGCTTAGCACCAAAAAGTAGCAAAAAAGCAACCCGCTAGCCTATTTAATTCCAGTAGGTTGGTTCGGGCAATTGCAAGGGAATTACATCATGACCTATGTCCTTGGGGGTCCAAAAGACATATTAATTAATAAAGACTAAGTCATTTAAATGAAAAAGCAAGGATATAAGAAATCACTTTAATTAAATAAAGTGAATTAATAAAAGGGTTCATTTATTTAATTAAAGAAAAGAAGGACAATGAATTATTTCCTCAAGTCCAAAATACAAAAGAAGGAAAAGGGATTTTCTCAAGCATTATGAATTTTTCTTGAATTGAATTGAATTGAATTAGTCCTGACCATTCAAAAGATTTTCAAATCTTTTCCTTTGCTTCTGAGGACACTATTGCAGGGGTTTTGCTCCAGAAGAATAATGAGGGTCAGGAGCAACCCATTGCTTTTATGAGTAAGGCACTACAAAATTCAAAGCTTAACTATACTAGTATGGAAAAGCAAGCATATGCCTTAGTCAAATCTCTCAAACATTTCCGAGTCTACATAGGATACTCAAAGATTGTGGGGTATGTCCCTCACGTAGCAGTAAAAGAAATCCTTGGACAACAAGATTGCTTGGGAGATAGAGGAAAGTGGGTTTCCAAAATTCAAGAATATGACTTAGAGATTAAACCCACTAAGTTGATTAAAGGTCAAGGTTTAGCTTAAATGCTCACTAAAGGAAATGAACAAGTGTTGGACTTAGTATGCCAAACCAATCAAACTAGGCCAACCTTGTCATCAAAGCTTCAAAAATTAGAACAACACCAATGGTATGCAGATATCATCTACTTTCTCTCAAACCTTACTTGCCCAAGTCATTTGATTGGTCATAAGAAAAGGGCTTTAAGATTGAAAGCAGCAAAGTATTGTATCATTCAAGACGGCTTGGAGTGGAAGAACCCCGATGGAGTGATACTCAGGTGTGTTGATGAGCTAGAGTCCAAGAGACTTTTGGTTGACTTCCATTCAGGATTTTGTGGTGGACACTTTGCGGCTAAAACTACCGCCCACAAAATCCTCAGAGCAAGTTATTATTGGCCGACCATTTTCTCAAATGTACACAAAATGGCCAGGGGTTGTAAGTGGGTAGAAGCAACACCCGCTAAGCATGCAACCGACAAAGTGGTCATGGATTTCCTTTAAGATAGGATAATCACTCGGTTCGATGTGCACGCCAAGATCACAACAGATAATGCCAAGGCCTTCAGTTCTACAGATTTATCTTCTTTTTGTTTTAAGTATGGCATTGTGTTGTCCCACTCTTCAAACTATTATCCCCAAGGTAATGGTCTTGCTGAAGCCAGTAATAAGAACTTGATGAAAATTCTCAAGAAAACGGTAGGGGATAATAAGAGGTCATGGGACAACAAAATAAAGTTTGCATTATGGGCGGACAGAATAACCAAAAAGAGTTCCACCGGTAAAAGCCCCTTTGAGCTTGTCTACAGGCTTGAGGCTACTTTGCCAGTTCACCTAAAGCTTCCAGTGTATCAATTTGTTCAAAAGTATGGTCTAGACGAGGATTTCCAATAGAACAGGATTGATCAATTGATAGAGTTAGACGAAATCAAACAGAAAGCATTGGATCAGAGCATAAAGAATCAAAGCAAGGTAAAGAGGACTTTCGATAAGTCTTCACGGTAGAGAGTGTTTCAAGAAGGGGATACAGTCCTCCTTTGGGACAAGAGAAGGGAAAAAACAGGGAATCACGGGAAGTTTGACAGCTTATGGGCAGGTCCATATATCATACGGGGTTCAGCAGGCAGGAATTCATTTTATCTAAACAGGTTGGATGGTGAGAATTTGGCCCTACCAGTCAACGGCTAACTTCTCAAGCTGTTCTTCACAAAGGTCATCTGATGCCCATGGGGGCATCTACTGTATCATACTCTCTAACCCTTATCTTTGTACATTACGCTTTGTCTTTTATGTACATTATTTTATGTACTATATGCACATGTATACTACCATTTTTGTTGTCTTATATGTATTTGTACTTTATTATTTGCAAATTGTGTTTAATGTTGGTTTTATATGGATATGATTGTTGACATGCGTCCATGATGCAGGTAGCATAATTCTGCATAATGATGCAGGTAGCATAATCCATCGGCCAAATTTCAAGTTGAACAGAGAAGTTCTGCTCGTCCAACTGAGCAAACCCTCTACTGGTTTGTGCCCTCCTAGTTTGACTGAATCAATGAGATTTCGCTCTCCGCTCTAGGAGCCTCCAACTGCCACCAAACTCTCCAGAATAGTTGATCGGGCCAATACAAACAAGCTGATGAAATCTCAAGACAATCTATGAAGATCCGAGCCAGTAAATGGTGAAAACCACTTCTTGTGATGCGCCCTGTTATCCACCAGTTTGCACAAGCTAGATTTCCTGAAGAGTCGCCGAAGAATGAGCAATCAATGCTCATATGACAGAGTTCAAAGTTTATTCAATCTTGCAAAAGACCCTTTTTTTCCGCATTTCCACCATTGTAATAAATGTCCTGAGTATGAGATATTGTAAAACGCTATTGGCCACCTAAGACCTAGGAGTGAGCATGTACTCTGGAGTGTTTTTTTCTACTTGTTAATTATTTTTTTTGCTTGCCTTTGTGAGCGATTAAATAATTTCTAAGTTTTTCCACTCAGAAGACTAACTCCAGAGGCGGAGTATGTGTTGGCGATCACGTCTTGGCATGGAAAATCCAATGTCTAGTGTCTAAATGTATATGAACTCATACTAGGACATCTTCATTTTGTCATTTGGAAATTGCAGCTAGGTTTGATAGGTTTTTTTTTAAGTTTTAGTGAAATAATTAAATTCTCGCAAAATGGAATTTTTTAATTCTGAGTCAATAAATTGTAAAAATATGCCATCAAACATTGTCATATGCCATATTTATAGTCGTTTTCTAGTCCAGAATACCATGTAAGCCCCTATTTCCCATCTTTCGAGACAAAAAAGTGATTATTATCACTAAAAAATCAAAATTACTCGAAATTTACGAAAAAGGGGTAATTAAATTAATTTCCTAAATTTTAGGAGAACTGGGGAACATGTCAAAACATGTTTTTTCATGTCCCCAGTTCACTGGAGGCCTAAATCGAGTTAAGTAAAGGTGAGGTCGACTTCTTGAGGTGATGTGGACTTGGGGGAGATCCCAATGTGGGAACTCGACCCCACTTTCCTATGTGGCACGTTCTAGAGCAAGGGCACACATCCCAAAGACCCACACATTCCCTAACTACCCCTTCACTCCCACTCACTCCTACTCTCACCTCACTTCACTCCCTATCCACTACTACTCCACTCTACGTATCGCCACACCACTCCACTCCACTCCCTATTCACTCCCACGTATCTCCCATTCACTCATGCGCATCTCTTACATCACTCACGCATTTACCCTAACCCTAGCACATCTCTACATTGGAGTTACCAGCTCACATGCTATTTAAGCAGGGTCGACCTCTCCCCAAACTAGTTCAGTTTTGGGCAAGCATTGTATCATTGTTGAATCATTTTTTGGAATAATAAAGAATTTGGAGCTATCTTTGGTGTGTGGACTCAAATGTGTGGATGAATGTTGGATATACATGAGGTGATGTTACACTAATTTTTACATATTATCTTTGCTACTTGGCTAATCATAGGGATACTATTATCTAGATGGAGTAAGTTATCTAGTTTGCTTACTATTTAATTTACTTGTTGATCTATGCTCAAGTATTTCATTGCATCTGTGTTTTTGCTTAAACTAATGTGCTCTTGAAGTTTTCTGTGTAGAAAAACACCAAGTACAGGAATTTGCAGGTATATGTCTTGCATGCAGGATCATTCTCTTGGAGAGGCAAAGGAGCTCGGTTGCTTCCTTTTTTCTGTCCAAGAAATTCTTAAAGAAGGCATTCATCCTCTTCTTCACATCAAAGAGAACCCCATAGCCCAAGTTTTCCAGGCTCAAGCCGAAACTCCAAAATTCGATAAAATTCTTTCCCCTCTCCTTTTTCCTTTGATTGCATGCTGCTTAGAATAGTTCTAAAGTTTATTTCTAATATCTAAAGGCTGCATGCATTTACTTCGTATATCTAGTTATAATTTTGTCAATTTCAAAGAGTAGATCTAGTCATTTTTAAGCAATATTTTTGTCTATTTCACCTAGATCTTAGATCAATCTATTGTTTTGTTTTAAGTTCAATATTAAGCTAATTGGCTGCCTTCCGTTTGCTGTTTTAAAACAGCAAACAGAAGCAATCAAAGGATCCTAAGTTAGGTCCATGCAAACTGCCCAAAAGGCCTAAAAAATTTGCAGTTTTGCCTTGGAAAATTTACCAAAATTTTTGATAAAATTTTTATAGTTTTAAAGTTCTTCTCATCACTTTCTAACTTTGTTTACTTGCCGTTTTCTTGCAGCAACAACAGATCGAAGAGAGATTCTGCCAATTTTTGGTGAAATCAAGGCTCCCGGGGGACCCTAGGGGGTTTTAACTTCACCTGACGAAGTTGTCATTTCTTCTTCATTTTTCTTGTATTTCTTTAAATGATCTAGTTATAAGGATATTTTTCTTTCTAAAAGTTAAAAGCTTAAAGAGAACCTTTGTTCTCTATTGTAATAGTGCAATAAAAGCGAGCCCTTTGTGTTGGAATATAATGGATTTGCTCGTTTAACCATAGACAATATAGCAATATTGTCACCCAACCATAGGCCGAAGCCACCCCCGAGCACCTTAACCTTGACAAAGAATCATTCTGGAAGCAAACACTAGACTGGATAGCCAAACAAAGGTGGCACACCTTTCTCCAAGCATAGCGCACCAAGCAAGAGCAACAAGAGCTCATAAGAGAGTCCAAACCATAACCAAGACAGAGTCCAAGCCAAAACCGAAATCTGCTATCTGCAACAGCTGCTCTCCTCCAAACTTGCGCACAAACTGACCAACTGCAGTGCGCACAAGTGTTGCTTCTGCAGTTCTAAGAATGTTGACCAGAATGAAGACTGGCCTCCTGTATTTATATTAATTCTGGCAAACTGTCTAGGCCGAATTCTCATTTTGGGTACTAATTCTTTAGTATATAACATTTCCTTTAGCAGACTTCTTCTCTTGGAGGCTAATAACCTAATACAAGTCATTCTCTTGAGCCGACTTGTCTTCTAGGGTTATTAACCAATTAATTAGGGTTTCTTCTTCCATCCCGAAATATTTTATTCTCGTCAGGTTTACACGTGGAGGTAAATACCTCCTGCAGCTACCATAATATCAACACTCCCTCCTAGCTAGGGAGGTATTGAAGGTAATGGTCTTGAGCACAAACATACCATTCACCCGGTAGCATCAACATAGTTGTATAGACTAACTCATGATTAGATCATGAGCACCATCATCACTATCATTGTCATCAGCTGCATCATTTCTCGAAACCATACTCCATCTGAGTAATCAGACATGATACTAGATAAGTCACTCACTCCACAAAGAGCCATTCTTCTAATCCAGACATATGTCCTAGAAGAATAAATGTCCTGGACCATTTTTCGTCTGGGGAATCTCTGTCCATTGATCATCCATCTAGTTGATAATTATTTCCAATACTACTGATAGTTTTCAAGGAAATCGGAACAATTTCATTCAATAGAACACAACTGTGTCTATCCATAGTAGTACACAACTACAATCTAGTGGTACACTGCCACACCAAGTAGCACACAGATACTTGATCAGTGACATATAGTCACAATCAGTGGAACACATCCACCATAGTAGTATACATCTACTGTACGGAGACATACAGTCTCCATAACAATCATATCATCTAATATCAACCTGCACAGAAAACATTGTTATGATATAAACTGAATCATCTAGGCCATTCTTCCACTCACATCTGTGAGATCTGGAAGAGCATCTGCCCTCAGAAGGTAAAACATCAATGATGAG
>JASDQU010378442.1:0-11287 GCA_032191745.1 Picea mariana | reverse complement strand
TGTGGGATGTCGCGGAACAAGGGTTTCGGATCAGAACACAGATTCTAACCATCGAGTTGGAAGACGTATATTTCTTGACTGGCCTCTCGAAAAGAGGGGTTCCTATAGATTTTTCTGGTCAGAGGGCACTTCCTGAGCAAGTGGGTGTATATCTGGCACGTCATTATGTCCCAGGAGTAAGACTGGTGGGGGGTAGAATCCCCATCAAGGATATCAGAGAGTTACTCCTTCGGTCCATTTTGTTTGCCATCACGAGTGTGACGGGAAGCACTAGCGCACATCTGGCATCGAGATCACAAGTAGCTTATGGCATACAATGTTTGGAGCCAACACTGTTTAACTGGAGTGCAGGGTTTCTTCGGAATGTGAAGGAACAGGTTTCGCAGTGTAGGATGGGGCAGAAACAATTTGGATATGGTTCATTCTTGGTCTCGTTCTTCTTAGAGCGCATATCCCAGATGCAACCTCAGATTGCATCGGTAGTACGACTAGTGGAAGAACCATGGATGGAACGATGGACTAGTCTTTCTCCGAGACTAGTGGCAGAGTCAGAGTTCCGTTTCACCGGTGACTTTTTCGCTTGGCTGAGATGCCAGTATATTTGGATAGAGGACTTCCCATACGCTGATGTGGACTTTCGCGGGAGCATGGATTTGATTCTACCAGCGGGGGAAGATTGGGATGCGTCAGGTGAGAGACTAAGCAACACCTTGTCTAGTTTTTTGTTTTAAGTTTTTAATGTATATATATATATATATATTTTTTTTTGGTATGTGGAAGAGTTTTTAATGGATGTATTTTTTTTAACATGCAGATAAGGGAGCAGTGCGCTTGACTGAGATACCAGTACCGGGACGTCACGGGGATGCTCCAGTTGCAATAGATCCAGGGGCACTAGTGATAGGTCTCCGGGAGGTTGAAAGAAACCTTCAAGGCCTCACGATGGGCATTCCTCCTCTATGGAGGAGAGAAGTGCCTTTGCATCTACAGAGACACACTGTGGGGGTGGCAGAGAATGTTAATTCTCTATTGAAATGCGTAGTGCGCACAGTGATGTGTTACTCTGAGCACAATGCAGTGCAGAGATATTAGAGTCTCTCTGGTAATTGTATATTTTGTATGACTTGTCAGACGATGTTGTATGGGTGTAAAGACCCAAAATTTTGCTCTTCCAAATACTTTTTTGATGTAATCAAAACATTTTCAGTCACGCTATGTATATATATATATATATATAGTTCTGAGTTTTTACAGTGCCAAATGATTTGTACATGATGATGCCTTTAATGTAATGTGTTTTAATTTACATGTGATGTACAATTTGTTTTCTTTCATGAAACTTTATCTATGAGAGAGATATCGATCCATGATGTAATTAGCTAATGGATCCGAAACATTATTGAGTTCTCTTAGAATATGTCTGTATTCGATGTAATCAAACATTCATTCAAGGCAACGAACTTGTAGGTGGAGACGTAGTAGGATAGGATTACGAATAGCGTAGATTCGATTGAGTTGATAGACCACGAGTTGGGAGTCTAGGTTAACAATGATGTGAGAGATACCTAGGGAGGAGGCTTGGGTCAGAAGTCCGATGACAACATGATATTCTGCCATGTTATTAGTCGCTGGTCCTAAGAAAATACCTCCTGAACTCACCACCTCGTCAAATTGGTAAATGACCCATGCTGCCGAAGCAATGTTCCGGGTGTGTTGACTAGCGCCATCCGCAAACCCGACAAAGATAGGAAAGAAAGACGTCATTTGTGCATGAAAACACAAGGCACAGTTATGAGTGGCAACGATAAAGACTCGAGCATGCGAAAGAAACAGACACACCAAACTAAAATACAATAATGTACAAAGTACACGTGCTAGGTGATCTAGGCATAATACTTTTTAAGGTAAAGCCCGTTCCGGGGCTCTCCTAGGGAAATTCCATCATAATCGACTAACTCGTAGGCGCCTCTGTGCAAAACACATTTCACAATGTAAGGGCCATGCCACAGAGGTTCTAACTTACCTGTCCCTAGTTTGTCGTGAGCCTGGTCATAGACGATGACTAAGTCTCCTTCTGCAAAAGTCTGAGGATGGACGGATTTGTCGTATTGATTTTTTATCCGTTTCTGATGTGCCTCGTTAACAAGAGCGGCATCACGACGTGTTTCTTCCAGTTTGGTCATATATAAGAAATGTTCTTCCTCGACAGAAGTATGGGGTAGGAGTTCTACTTTAAGTTTCAGAGATGGAATTTCACACTCGATTGGTAAAACGACTTCGATGCCATACACTAACTGGAAAGGAGTGAACCCAGTTGCGGTTTTCACAGAAGTACGGTAAGCCCAGAGAGTGGAGAAAAGTTGTAGATGCCAGGATGTCTTATTTACCCCTACCATGCATTGAATCATGGTTTTGAGGACCTTTTTGATAGCTTCAACTTGTCCGTTGCCCTGAGGATAGTATGGGGATGAGTTTTCATGGCGAAAACCCAACTTGACATGCAATTCACTCATCATTTGGTTCTTAAAGTGTGCACCGTGATCAGTGAAAATGGCGTGTGGTACACCAAAATGAGTTATGATGTGGTTAAAAACAAACAGAGCTGCGGTACGACCATCGTTTAGAAAGGTAGGCATAGCCTCAGCCCATTTGGTAAAGTAGTCGATGGCGACGATTATATAACCGTGCCCCCCGGCTGAGGTAGGCTTACATTGCATAAAATTGTTACCCCACTTGGCAAAGGGGCTGATGGCGATAACGGGGTGCAGTGTAGTAGGGTGGGTGCGTGCCTTGTTGTTAAAAACTTAGCAGGGTGGGCATTTTTTGACTGCCTCAATACAATCTTTGAAAATTGAGGGCCAAAAATAGCCAGCACATAGAATTTTTTGGGTTGTGGCCATCCCAGAAAGGTGACCACCAAAGGATCCAAGGTGATAGTCATTCAGAACGCGTTCAGCCTCTGCATGAATCAAACATCGTCGAAGGATAGTATCAATACCATGGCGATACAAGGTGTCGCCGACGATAAGATAACGACGAGAATGGTGGCGAATACGTTGACGCTCTTCACGGGAAGTGTTAGGCTGAAAGCGTTGGGTTTGGAGGTAAAGGAGGATGTCTCCATACCAAGGATCAAAGGTGCTGATGAGGAAAAGAGTTTCATCAGGGAGAGAATATCTAGGTTCGATATTGTCATCAGCATGGGGGAGATCACAGATAAGCTCCGCAAACACCAGGGACTTTTTGGCTTTGGACTTCGCAAATTCAAGATCGAATTTCTGAAGGATGATGATCCATTTAGAGTATTTTCCCCCAAGCACTTGACGTGTCAAGACATGGTACATGGGGTTTGAGTCTGCAATCACAGTGGTGGTGCGTAGTAGAATGTAGTGGCGAAATCTCTGGACAACGATGACGGCTGCCAGAGCCAGTTTCTCTACATGTGAATATCGAAGTTCGGGTCCAGATAGACTCCTGCTCAGGTAATAGATCACATGTTCTTCACCGTTGGGGTCCTCCTGAACTAACACCATTGCAATAGTGGAAGTAGAGGCATCTAAGTAAAGGATGTAGTCCTTTGTATACTCTGGAGGGTGCAACAAAGGTGCGTGGGTCAAGGCGTGCTTGAGAGCGTCAAACGATCGTTGAGCAATGTCATCCCAGATGAAAGGGGCTTTTTTCTGTAACAATTGTATGAATCCTTTAGTTATCTCAGCGTAGTTACAAATGAAACGACGAAGGAAGTTTGCTTTTCCTTGCAAGCTTTGGAGTTGGGTCAAATTAGTAGGTGGGGGTAAGGCCAAAATAGCCTTAATCTTTAAGGGATCCACCCGAATCCCTTCTTTGGAGACAACAAAACCAAGGAGTCGACCGGATTCGACAACAAAAATACACTTATGTGGGTTCAAGCGGATGCGGTAAAATTGACATCGAAGAAAAATAGCCCATAAGTGATCAACGTGATCTGATCGATTTGATGAGTGGGCAGGTAAGTCATCGAGGTAAGGTTCTGCAATATGCTTGATATCGTGGAAAGCGTACGACATGGCCCGCTGGAAAGTAGCACCAACATTTTTGAGACCAAAAGGTAGCTTTCGATAAGCGAAAGTTCCCCATGGGCAGATAAAGGCTGTTTTATGTTGGTCAGCAGGTAAAATTTCAATCTGGTTATACCCAGAAAATCCATCCATGAAGGAGAAGATTACGCTCCCAGCGCAATTATCAATGATCTAGTCGATGAAGGGCGTAGGGTAGTTGTCCTTTGGACAAGCCTTATTGAGATCTTGATAGTCAACATAGACACGGATGGTCCCTTGTTTTTTGGCAACCGGAATGAGGTTGGAGACCCATTCTGTCAAAGGGATAGGATAGATAAAGCCAGATTTTAAAAGTTTCTCAACTTCTGCCTTTATAGCCGCGATTTTCTTGGGATGAACCGGGCGGAGTTTCTGTCGAACAGGTTTCGCGCCTGGGTAAGTCTTGATTTCATGCACGACAATCGAGGGGTCGATTCCGGGCATTTCTTCGTAGCTCCAAGCGAAGATGTCACAGAATTCTTTAAACAGGGCGGTATAAGATACCACTTCTTCGGGTGTGCAATTAGCACCAAGGTTAATGTTTTCCACAATGCCCTCTTTGATCGAAATATCAATAACGATCGTAGTAGAGATATTACCCATATTCCCCTCAGAAAGAGTATCTTGTGTGAGGATGGGAGATTGTGGAGAATCGATAACATCAGGAGAGAAGACAGAGTGTATGTCTTTGTGAATTTCTTCCATAGGTGAAAGAAAAGAGGATCAATGATGGTTATCATCCCAAGGTACGTCGTCAATACTAAGCATCTCCATTATAGATTCGTCGGAAGGGAAAATGTGGTAGATGTAGTCGATTGCGGACGATAGGGAATCCAACCATGACGACATCGAGTAGGCATCGGGTGCCAATAAATGGGTGTTGTTCGGGGAGGGAGAGGCAGATTGAATAGCTACGTATGTGGCCTCGGCTGGGCTAAGTGGCATGGTGTCACCTAGCACATCAAATTCCATAGGACTAGGTACAATCCAAGGGTCAGACGATTCCAATGATTGATAAGGCATAGTCAAAATCATATTGACGGTGGCAATATGATGTGTGGTGGGTGGAAGTGGTGTAGGGAAGGTATCCATGAGGCTAGAATATTTTAACAAGCCAACACCAACGCTTTCATACATAACTGGGTGGTCTCCCAAAAAAGGAATGTTGTTGGTGACAGGGGCACGAGCGTCGGGTGTACAAAAATCTAGTTGATCGATAGTGACAATTTTTCCTTGATGGGGGAATTGTACACATCGAAACACAAACAAGGCAACGCCATTCATAGCATATAACCAACTTATTCCAAGTAGTAGGTTGTAATCGAGGGGGGCATCGACCACCTTGACATCAACAGTAACAGTTTTGTCGCCCAACTGAACGGATAAGGATTGCAAAAGTCCGTGAGGATGAAAACCTCACCCATCGAAAGCATATAACATCATCGGGGATTTGTTAAGGGCAGGTGATTTTAAGCCTTTCTAACAAGCTAAATACATGACACAAGTAGAAGCTCCCTCATCCAAGATAGTTCGGTGGATTTGTTGATTGTGAACAACAACATCGATTTGAAAAGCTAGTTGGTGGGAGAGTCAAGGCTGATGATCATCCATATTAAACATGAGGCTATTAGATGACTCAGGATCGAAAGTGCCAATGGCAGCTAAGAGCGTTCTACGTTGGCTGGGACAATGTTGTAGAACTTTCAAAGTAGACATGGCACACGGTGCTTGAGCCAAGTATTCAACGATGTTGTAGTTTTGGGCAGCCCATGAACTAGGATTAAAGGTAGATTTCCAGATAGTGCTATTAGGAGGGCGTAATATGGAGTCAAACGAAGGTTTCTCGATCTAAAGTGGCCCGGACGGAGGGCTAACAAATAGAGGACTAACGGAAGATGGTAATGGGTTCGGTGAGGAACCGTTAGTAGTCTTCGACTTATCAGGTTTAATCGGTGTGTCATATTTCATAGCACGAGTGGTTAGATTAATCCCGTTAAACATGTAAATGTGGGCACTTGTCGAGGCCTCATCATGGGGTTCGTTGGAACTGCCCCCTGGAGTGGGGGTTTGAGAAACCAAAGATTGCTGCTGCGGAAAAGCCTGAGTAAGCACAACGGGTTGTGAATTTCCCTTAAAGATATTGGCCACTTCATTGTGATGTGGACAGTCTCGGGTGTAGTGATAATCACCACAAATGAGACATGGGAATTTCGGTTTCCGTTGTGGTTGTTTTCCGGTAGCAGGGGTTTGAGGTTGATTTTTTGGTTGTTCATTGTTGTTGTTTTTCTTTGGTTTATTTCTTGCTTTCTTCTTGCCCCCAGATTGTTGTGAAGGGGTCGATTAGACTACATTCACCTCAAAGACCTGAGTTTGATGGGAGGTAGAAGAGGGTGCAGTCGAACTGGGAGTAGACGTTGAAGCAGACCGCTGGGTTGTTCCAGTTGACTGGGAAGTAGATTGGGTTTTGATAGAGCCAATAACTCCATATGCGTGCAAGGTAGACGATGGTTTGGATGGATCATTAGTGTCACGGGTAGCATTTGGTATCAACTCATACAGAGTACCAGATTGTGAATAAACCAAATCTAAGTACTAATCTCAAGAAATAGCTTCTTCCTCGGTGACTACACCACCCATAGCAACATCACAAACGATATGGGGTAATAATGATTTAGTGAACCATTCCGCTAATAATTGGTTAGGAATGATCGCTTTGATTAGCCTTCGTCGTCGTCTCCATTCATGAATATGATCAGAGATATGTACGGAGGTTTTCTGACGAAGGGAGGTCAATAGTTCGGTACCCGTCTCGTATCGAATGGGTAGTTGGAAGTGTGTGAGGAAGGACATGGCAAGAGAGTTGAAATCGTGAAAAGAAGCACGTGGTAATTCAATATACCATTTTGCTGCAGAACCCGTAAGCGTTTGTTGGAAAAGATGCAAACGTATAGAATCATCCATGAGGGAGTTGGATGAACACCACAAATGTAAAGTCATCACATGGTTGTTTGGGTCTTCTCCGGACTTTCCGTCGAATTTTGGGATATCAGAAGGAAGTTTAGCTGGAATAGCTGGCCAAATCGGAGAATGAAAGATAGGATCATTTGTTAACCGAGACAAGTCTGGGAGGTCCAGAGTCCCTAGGAAAGGTAGTTGTTGGTTAACCCGCGGGTAATACTGGTGTGGCATAGGAACACCAGTAGGACCATACACTAGGTTATGCGGATAATTGTAACTAGTGGGCCCTCTTGTATAAGGTTGGTGTTGACCAGGGTACACAGGATTTGAGGTGTTTTGAGAAACATGTGTGAGCGGAGGATAACCGGATGGGTTTTGAGGATTATAAGCCGGATTTGGGGTTTGTCTATAAGGAGGATATAGATGAGTCCCTTGAGGGGGAAGAGGTTGTTGTGGAGCTTGAGGATTGTGCCCCCTCAAGAATTGTGGGTTTCCTGGAAAAGGGATATTTCACGGGTTGGGTGTGGGAGACACATTTTGCCCATACGGTTGATGGTAGGCTCTGGATTGAGGTTGCCCCCTAGCATGAGGGTGCCCTCCAAATGGAAGTTGTCCTTCGGTGGGAGGATGCCCCCCAACTTGTGGTAGAGTTCCCAGAATTTGAGAACCAGACGTAGACGACTGACCGGTGCTGCTGAATGGATTAAAACTACCAAGACCAGTTCCTCTGGGTTGTTGTATAGGTATAGAATTTCCAGGAATAACTTAGGTAGTAGTGACAGCGGAAGAATTCAGTGCTCTATACCCAAAAGGGAGTGATGATGAAGGTCTAGGTGTTATTGGTGTGCCAATTGCAGCTTGGCTAACCACCGCATTACCGATGGGGATAGTCAGAACGTGAGGGATCATTGTAGAATGGGCCGTCTGGAGAGAAAATTGGACCTTGGGCCAACATACGATGTGTTCGGACCAACGGACGGTGTGGCTGAAAAAAAGGTAGTACCGGTAAAATGGTTTAAATGTACAGTGTAGGTTATAGGCACATTGACACCTATTCCTGTTCCATAAAGATCCCGCACCATGCGCGGTGGACTTCGAACAATGTCTGCGGTCCAAAAGGGGTCATCGACTAAAGGGTTTGAATGAGGCCCAGTAGAAATGTCAGAGGGACTGACGACGACAAATTCACCGGCTGAATTCAGTTGGAGAACACGTCTCTCATATCCCTTCGGAATGCGGAAAGCCTCCAGAGACTCTGAAACAATCCGAAAATTATCTAAAGAGGTGGGAACTTCTTCTTGGGAGGTTATAGTGTCGTGAACCTCGCTCTGTTGAGGAGATTCCTCCATAGAATGAGGGGGTAAAGGGGTATTCTCTTCCATATTTTCTGGAGGAAGTCCTTGTAGCCTCCACGAATGATGTGGAGGGTCAATGTTGGCGAAAAAGAATCGACGAAAAAAATCTATGGCCAACTACCGAAAAGAAGCAGCATACGCTAATAGAATCTAGGAATCACAACCAAGAAAACATGACCTTCTCTCGATGACCGTACTAGTTGGTGATGAAATCCAACGTCGCGTGATCAAGTCAAGAAGGGGCGGGGATATGGTGGAACAGTTACAATGGTGACCTGCTTAACGGACTTATGCCTTGGTGCAAGCTTCCACGCAGTAATTGTGGATTTACCCTCCAAGGAGCCCGAGTGAGTTTGACCAATGTCTTCTCTAGGTACAGTGAGACTTCCCTTCACTGTCACCTTGTGTAAGACCCTAAAGATTATGGCCACTAAGGTTACCAATTCGCAGTCAGCCCCTGGGCGGGTATAGTCGACAGTCCAGTCCGAACGTACGGGCAGGGTATCTAGCCCGAAATCAACTTGAAAGGCTTTCACTCAACATTGTGGGTATACCTTTAAGCGATCCCCATAATACGATCTGACCACTACAATCAGTCAAACCACAGAGGGATAATCTCTGTAGCTTTCCCGAGTGCTCGTGCGTAACCCCTGTGTGAGAGGGGGATCCTAGGCAGACTTATACAACAATTGGATTTGACTCTCCCTAGCTCAGGATGCTAATGTTTATTTTGGAAACTTTGGAGAGTTATGCTCACAGCCTAATCCAAAGTACTAATCCTAGCTTACTGTTGGTGGAGGATCCTAGAAAAGAAAATGTTCTAGATAGTTTTTAATTAGCGTTCATTTTATAGTTGTTCTTTACTCAAAAGGGGTGCATGGAATTGAAACGGATGGAATGATGACTCAATCCCCAGAGAATGCATCAAAGATGATAAGTAGTCATTTCTTTTCGATGAATATCTATTTAAGGGAGAGAGAGAGAGTTCTTTTCACTAACAAGCACTAATAAGGAATGTCCTCAAACTAAATTTTTTTCAATCAAATCCAATGTGGTGCTAAAACTTTTGAAAATGTCTTCTAATATGTAAATCAATCATGAAGATGTCTCTTTATTGTTTGTGTGTGAATAATGATTAATTCAAAACAACACTCCTCCTACTAATTAACCTTTTGGATCAAGGAAACTCAGACAAGCATAAGAAGGTTGCGTACAAACAATACACCCTCTTGTTGCGATAAAAAACAAGAAGTAAAAGAAAAGAAAACAAAGAAAACCAAGAATTTCACACAAAAGAGAGATTGAAGAACAATGAACTTAAAAAAATCGAAATGAAGAGATTCGTAGACTCCTGATGTCCTTCACCAGAGTTTCTCGCTCAGTCAAAAAGGAGAGAACAACAGTGCATTGGTTGCAAAACTCCCAACAACAAAAAAAATAAAAAATAATGAAGAAGGCTACAAAATCTAAACAACAAGGTATTTGTTCCTCAGAAAGAGGGATGTCAAAGTTGAGTGGGAAGAAGCATTGACTCACAGAGAGGCTCAACAAGTGAAACACAGAGACTAGACCCTGAAAAAGGCAGTTTTGGAGAGGTTTTCTGCCAAAAGAGGGATGACGCTTTGGTGTAAAGGGAAACAAGTGTTATAGCACTTTGTCTAACATACCCAGGAAGCACTGGTGCTCTGTCAGCACAGCCACAGGGGCGCCAGGCTTAAAAATCTCATGAAAATGTCAAAAAATCCAAGATTTCAGTCGGATTTTGGCAATCAAGCTGAGTGTGATGGGGTAAGGAGTCAATCAGCTCATGAAATCAATCAAAAAGGGGTGAACCAGGTCTGAAAACAATCAGAGGGTAAGACAAGGTCTATGAGGAGAAATCAAAACCAAAAAGTTTCGATTCGATACTCCCCAGTGGAGTTGCCAATTTCTGTTGAAGGAAAATCTCCCTGCGGATAGGTAGATCTCTTGAGAGCTAGACTCTTAACTCTTAAGACAGAAGACGCTTAACGTGGACACTGACTTCCTTTCAGATCTATACAAACTAATGCATGAGGAGGAAGGAGAAAAGAAGTACCTTTTATCAGCGTTTGTCCTTGCACACTCCGAGTTGAGCTCCAATCTTTCGCTCCTCAATGAGCCCTGTAGACAAACAATAGTACAACCACTTCCTAATCTATTGATGTTAGCTTGAAATAGATCTATCTATCATAGACAAGTTCATGTGAGGCTAAACACAAACTAGAAAGAAACAGGCCAAGCGTGTCATATTAATGATAACAATGACAGAAGTAGCTTACAACCGTAAATGTGAATGCGACAGCTTCGTCAAGTCCCCTTTGTTTAACCCTTTCTCAAAAGATCCACGATCTGGATGACAACAACTTTACTAATTACTTTCCTCCAGTTCACTGTATGTTTCCTATGAGATCATAGGTTTCATGCTTCCAATTCTTCCCCCTTTTCACCATCATAGAGCTTGCTTATATAGGTTTAGAGGGGCCTAACCTCTTGAGGTATCTTTAGGGTAAGTTGAGGAATTCTCTCCTTAGATCAGGGATCTTCTCCTAAGATCGTGGTTGAACTAGGAATTCAAATGCAACTGCCTCCCAAACTTGAAAGATCTTCCCCTTATTCTCCTCAACAGATCAACTGTTGCCCAGATTAGACAACGCTCCCTCAAAAGGGGCATCAGGGCACTATAGTGCTCCCTAGTAGGCTCAAGGGGGGTGCCAGCGCTCTAAAATTCTATAGCGCTCCCTCAGAAGGGTAGTTTGGTGCTATAACGATCCTTAGCACCTTATAGGGGAGCGCCAGCGCTCCTAAGGGTGATGTAGGGGAGCACTCTGTTGAAAAGTCAACAAGAAACATGTGTCTAATTTAGTTTTCCCTTAATTA